>JANJGN010001211.1:2500-174173 GCA_026770705.1 Isurus oxyrinchus | reverse complement strand
AGCATTCCGGGATATAGAATCTTCAGGCCAGACAGGGAAGGGGGTAAAAGAGGAGGAGGCATTGCATTATTCGTTAGGGAGTCGGTTACTGCAGTGAGGAGAGATGATATCTCGGAGGGGGCATCGAATGAAGCTTTGTGGGTAGAGTCTAGGAATTAAAAAGGGGCAGCCACATTGTTAGGCGTTTATGAAAGACCCCCCAGAGAGTCAGCGGGAAATTGAGGAGCAAATATGTGCACAATTTGTAGAGGTGTGTAAAAACAATAACAGTAGGGTAATTATATTAGGTGATTTCAACTTCCCCAACATTAATTAGGGTAGACGTGGTGTTAAGGGCCTGGATGGAGCGGTTTTCTTGAAATGTGTACAGGAGAACTCTTTAGGTCAATTTGTAGAGGGTCCAACAAGGGACGGTGTGTCGCTGGACCTAATTCTGGGGAATGAAGCCGGACAGGTGGCTGAGGTGGTGTCGGGGGAGCATTTTAGCAATAGCGATCACAACATGGTACAATTTAAGTTTGTTATGGACAAAAAAAATCGATGAGTTGCAAAAATATGTTTTGGATTGCGGGGGAGAGCGGATTTCAGTAAAATAAGGCAGGATCTGGCCAAGGTAGACTGGGAACAGCTACTTGTGGGGAAATCTACAGAGGAACAGTATGGGGGGGGGGGCGGGTGGGTGGTGTTCAAAAAGGAAATGGGGAGTGTATAGGCTCAGCATGTTCCCTCCAGGGTGATAGGACGGTGTAACAAGCCCAGAGAATCATGGATTGGATAGACTTGGGTTGTTTGCGTTGGAGCAGAGAAGACTGAGGGGCGACCTGATCGAGGTGTACAAGATTATGAGGGGCATGGACAGGGTGGATAGGGAGCAGCTGTTCCCCTTAGTTGAAGGGTCAGTCACGAGGGAGACACAAGTTCAAGGTGAGGGGGGCAAGAGGTTTAGGGGGGGATGTGAGGATAAACCTTTTTACCCAGAGGGTGGTGAGGGTGTGGAATGCGCTGCCTGGGAGGGAGGTGGAGGTGGGTTAGACTCACACCCTTTAAAAAGTACCTGGACGAGCGCTCGGAAACTCATAACGTTCGAGGCTGTGGGGGCCAAGTGCTGGTCAGTGGGGGTTAGGGAGGTGGGTCAGGGGTTTCTCCTGGGGTCGGGTGCAGACTCGATGGGCTGAAGGGCCCCTCTTCTGCGCTCTGTGAGATTCTGTGATCTGTGAGAGAGAGAGAGCGAGAGAGAGAGATAAAGAGAGAGACAGAGGGAGAGACAGAGAGAGAGGGACAGAGGGAGAGAGAGAAAGAGAGAGACAGAGAGAGACAGAGAGAGAGACAGAGGGAGGGAGACAGAGGGAGAGAGAGAAAGAGAGAGACAGAGAGAGACAGAGAGACAAGGAGATACAGGGAGAGACAGAGGGAGAGAGAGAAAGAGAGAGACAGAGAGAGACAGAGAGAGAGACAGAGGGAGGGAGACAGAGGGAGAGAGAGAAAGAGAGAGACAGAGAGAGACAGAGAGACAAGGAGATACAGGGAGAGACAGAGGGAGAGAGACAGTGAGAGAGAGAGAGAGACAGACGGAGACAGAGAGAGGCAAAGGGAGACAAGGAGATACAGGGAGAGATGGAGGGAGAGAGACAGAGGGGGGGGAGAGAGAGGGGGAGAGAGAGAGAGAGAAAGAGACAGAGACAGAGAGACAGAAGGGGAGAGACAGAGGGGGAGAGACAGAGAGAGAGACAGACAGACAGGGAGACACAGAGAGAGAGAGAGACAGAGACAGAGAGAGGCAGAAGGAGCGAGAAAGAGGGACAGAGAGAGAGAGAGATAGAGAGAACAAGACAGAGAGAGGTCGAGGGAGAGAAATGGCTTCTATGACTGGAGCTTCTCAAGGTCTCTCACCAGAAGTTTCTCCTCAAAGCGACCATTCCGAGTCTCGATCCTCACTCGTCTCAGCACCTCCAATGTCGAACCAAACAGCTTCCGCACACTTTCTGCATGAAGGAGAGAGAGAGAGACAGTGAGAAACAAACTGAACACAGGCCACTCCATCCTCAAACCCGGGCCCACGCAGACTCCAAACTCAGACAGCGCTCCCACAGCACTGACCCTCCGACAGTGCGGCTCTCCCTCAGTACTGACCCTCCGACAGTGCAGCTCTCCCTCAGTACTGACCCTCCGACAGTGCAGCTCTCCCTCAGTACTGACCCTCCGACAGTGCGGCTCTCCCTCAGCACTGACCCTCCGACAGTGCGGCTCTCCCTCAGTACTGACTCTCCGACAGTGCGGCTCTCCCTCAGCACTGACCCTCCGACAGTGCAGCTCTCCCTCAGTACTGACCCTGCGACAGTGCGGCGCTCCCACAGCACTGACCCTCCGACAGTGCAGCTCTCCCTCAGCACTGACCCTCCGACAGTGCGGCTCTCCCTCAGCACTGACCCTCCGACAGTGCGGCTCTCCCTCAGCACTGACCCTCCGACAGTGCGGCTCTCCCTCAGCACTGACCCTCCGACAGTGCGGCGGTCACTCAGCACTGACCCTCCGACAGTGCGGCTCTCCCTCAGCACTGACCCTCCGACAGTGTGGCTCTCCCTCAGCACTGACCCTCCGACAGTGCGGCTCTCCCTCAGCACTGACCCTCTGACAGTGCGGCTCTCCCTCAGCACTGACCCTCCGACAGTGCGGCTCTCCCTCAGTACTGACCTTCCAACAGTGCGGCTCTCCCTCATCACTGAACCACTGACAGTGCGGCTCTCCCTCATCACTGAACCTCTGACAGTGCAGCTCTCCCTCAGTACTGAACCTCCGACAGTGCAGCTCGCCCTCAGCACTGACCCTCCAAAAGTGAAGCACTCTCTCAGCACTGACCCTCCGACAGTGCAGCTCTCCCTCAGCACTGACCCTCCGACAGTGCGGCTCTCCCTCAGCACTGACCCTCCGATAGTGCGGCTCTCCCTCAGCACTGACCCTCTGACAGTGCGGCTCTCCCTCAGCACTGACCCTCCGACAGTGCGGCTCTCCCTCAGTACTGACCTTCCAACAGTGCGGCTCTCCCTCAGCACTGACCCTCCGACAGTGCGGCTCTCCCTCATCACTGAACCACTGACAGTGCGGCTCTCCCTCATCACTGAACCTCTGACAGTGCAGCTCTCCCTCAGTACTGAACCTCCGACAGTGCAGCTCGCCCTCAGCACTGACCCTCCGACAGTGCGGCTCTCCCTCAGCACTGACCCTCCGACAGTGCGGCTCTCCGTCAGCACGGACCCTCCGACAGTGCGGCTCTCCCTCAGCACTGACCATCCGACAGTGCGACAGTGTAGAGGGAGCTTTACTCTGTATCTAACCCCGTGCTGTACCTGTCCTGGGAGTGTTTGATGGGGACAGTGTAGAGGGAGCTTTACTCTGTATCTAACCCCGTGCTGTACCTGTCCTGGGAGTGTTTGATGGGGACAGTGTAGAGGGAGATTTACTCTGTATCTAACCCCGTGCTGTACCTGTCCTGGGAGTGTTTGATGGGGACGGTGTAGAGGGAGCATTACTCTGTATCTAACCCCGTGCTGTGCCTTTCCTGGGAGTATTTGATGGGGACGGTGTAGAGGGAGATTTACTCTGTATCTAACCCCGTGCGGTACCTGTCCTGGGAGTGTTTGATGGGGACAGTGTAGAGGGAGATTTACTCTGTATCTGACCCCGTGCTGTACCTGTCCTGGGAGTGTTTGATGGGGACAGTGTAGAGGGAGCTTTACTCTGTATCTAACCCCGTGCTGTACCTGTCCTGGGAGTGTTTGATGGGGACGGTGTAGAGGGAGCTTTACTCTGTATCTAACCCCGTGCTGTACCTGTCCTGGGAGTGTATGATGGGGACAGTGTAGAGGGAGCTTTACTCTGTATCTAACCCCATGCTGTACCTGTCCTGGGAGTGTTTGATGGGGACAGTGTAGAGGGAGATTTACTCTGTATCTAACCCCGTGCTGTACCTGTCCTGGGAGTGTTTGATGGGGACAGTGTACAGGGAGCTTTACTCTGTATCTAACCCCGTGCTGTACCTGTCCTGGGAGTGTTTGATGGGGACAGTGTAGAGGGAGCTTTACTCTGTATCTAACCCCGTGCTGTACCTGTCCTGGGAGTGTTTGATGGGGACAGTGTAGAGGGAGATTTACTCTGTATCTAACCCCGTGCTGTACCTGTCCTGGGAGTGTTTGATGGGGGACGGTGTAGAGGGAGCTTAACTCTGTATCTAACCCCGTGCTGTGCCTTTCCTGGGAGTATTTGATGGGGACGGTGTAGAGGGAGATTTACTCTGTATCTAACCCCGTGCGGTACCTGTCCTGGGAGTGTTTGATGGGGACAGTGTAGAGGGAGCTTTACTCTGTATCTAACCCCGTGCTGTACCTGTCCTGGGAGTGTTTGATGGGGATAGTGTAGAGGGAGCTTTACTCTGTATCTAACCCCGTGCTGTACCTGTCCTGGGAGTGTTTGATGTGGACAGTGTAGAGGGAGCTTTACTCTGTATCTAACCCCGTGCTGTACCTGTCCTGGGAGTGTATGATGGGGACAGTGTAGAAGGAACTTTACTCTGTATCTAACCCCATGCTGTACCTGTCCTGGGAGTGTTTGATGGGGACAGTGTAGAGGGAGCTTTACTCTGTATCTAACCCCGTGCTGTACCTGTCCTGGGAGTGTTTGATGGGGACAGTGTAGAGGGAGATTGACTCTGTGTCTAACCCCGTGCGGTACCTGCCCTGGGAGTGTTTGATGGGGACGGTGTAGAGGGAGATTTACTCTGTATCTAACACCGTGCTGTACCTGTCCTGGGAGTGTTTGATGGGGACGGTGTAGAGGGAGATTTACTCTGTATCTAACCCCGTGCTGTACCTGTCCTGGGAGTGTTTGATGGGGACAGTGTAGAGGGAGCTTTACTCTTTATCTAACCTCGTGCTGTACCTGTCCTGGGAGTGTTTGATGGGGACAGTGTAGAGGGAGCTTTACTCTGTATCTAACCCCGTGCTGTACCTGTCCTGGGAGTGTTTGATGGGGACAGTGTAGAGGGAGCTTTACTCTGTATCTAAACCAGTGCTGTACCTGTCCTGGGAGTGTTTGATAGGGAATGTGTAGAGGGAGCTTTACTCTGTATCTAACCCCGTGCTGTACCTGTCCTGGGAGTGTTTGATGGGGACGGTGTAGAGGGAGATTTACTCTGTATCTAACCCCGTGCTGTACCTGTCCTGGGAGTGTTTGATGGGGACAGTGTAGAGGGAGCTTTACTCTGAATCTAACCCCGTGCTGTACCTGTCCTGGGAGTGTTTGATACAGACGGTGTAGAGGGAGCTTTACTCTGTATCTAACCCCGTGCTGTGCCTGTCCTGGTTTGATGTGGACAGTGTAGAGGGAGATTTACTCTGTATCTAACCCCGTGCTGTACCTGTCCTGGGAGTGTTTGATGCGGATGGTGTAGAGGGAGATTTACTCTGTATCTAACCCCGTGCCGCAACTGTCCTGGAGTGTTTGATGGGGATATTGTAGAGGGAGCTGTACTCTGTATCTAACCCCGTGCTGTACCTGTCCTGGGAGTGTTTGATGCGGACGGTGTAGCGGGAGCTTTGCTCTGTATCTAACCCCGTGCTGTACCTGTCCTGGCAGTGTTTGATGTGGACAGTGTAGAGGGAGCGTTACTCTGTATCCAACCCCGTGCTGTACCTGTCCTCGGAGTGTTTGATGGGGACAGTGTAGAGGGAGCTTTACTCTTTATCTAAACCCGTGTTGTACCTATCCTGGGAAAGTTGTTAGGGACGGTTTAGAGGGAATTTACACTATATCTAACCTCGTGCTGTAACTGTCCTGGAAGTGTTTGATGGGCACAGTCTAGAGTGAGCTTTACTCTGTATCTAACGCCATGCTGTACTGTCCTGGGAGCGTTTGATGGGGACAGTGTAGAGGGAGCTTTACTCTGTATCTAACCCCATGCTGTACTGTCCTGGGAATGTTTGATGGGGACAGTGTAGAGGGAGCTTTACTCTGTATCTAACCCCGTACTGTACCTGTCCTGGGAGTGTTTGACGGGGACAGTGTAGAGGGAGCATTACTCTGTATCTAACTCCGTGCTGTAACTGTCCTGGGAGTGTTCGATGGGGAAATTGTAGAGGGAGCTTTAGTCTGTGTCTAAAACTGTGCTGTACCTCTCCTGCGAGGGTTTGAAGCGGCATTGTAGAGGGAGCTTTAGAGGGAATATACTCTATATCGAACCTCGTGCTGTACCTGTCCTTGGAGTGTTTGATGGGGACAGTGTAGAGGGAGATTTACTCTGGATCTAACACCGTGCTGTACCTGTCCTGGGAGTGTTTGATGTGGACAGTGTGGAGGGAGATTTACTCTGTCTCTAATCCCGTGCTGTACCTGTCCTGGGAGTGTTTGATGGGGACAGTGTAGAGGGAGATTTACTCTGTATCTAACCCCATGCTGTACCTGTCCTGCGAGTGTTTGATGGGGACAGTGTAGAGGGAGATTTACTCAGTATCGAACCCCATGCTGTACATGTCCTGGGAGTGTTTGATGGGGACAGTGTAGAGGGAGCTTTACGGTGTATCTAACCCCGTGCTGTACTTGTCCTGGGAGTGTTTGATGGGGACAGTGTAGAGGGAGCTTTACTCTGTATCTAACCCCGTGCTGTACCTGTCCTGGGAGTGTTTGAAGGGGACGGTGTGGAGGGAGCTTTACTCTGTATCTAACCCCGTGCTGTACCTATCCTGGGAGTGTTTGATGGGGACAGTGTAGAGGGATATTTACTCTGTACCTAACATCGTGCTGTACCTGTCCTGGGAGTGTTTGATGGGGACAGTGTAGAGGGAGCTTTACTCTGTATCTAACACCGTGCTGTACCTGTCCTGGGAGTGTTTGATGGGGACAGTGTAGAGGGAGATTTACTCTGTATCTAACCCCGTGCTGTACCTGTCCTGGGAGTGTTTGATGGGGATAATGTAGAGGGAGCAGTACTCAGTATCTAACCCCGTGCTGTACCTGTCCTGGGAGTGTTTGATGGGGACGGTGTAGAGGGAGATTTACTCTGTATCTAACCCCGTGTTGTACCTGTCCTGGGAGTGTTTGATGGGGACGGTGTAGAGGGAGCTTTACTCTGTATCTAACCCCGTGCTGTACCTGTCCTCGGAGAGTTTGATGGGGACAGTGAAGAGGGAGCTTTATTCTGTATCTAACCCCGTGCTGTACCTGTCCTGGGAGTGTTTGATGGGGACGGTGTACAGGGAGCTTTACTCTGTATCAAACCCCGTGCTGTCCCTGTCCTGGGAGTGTTTGATGGCAACGGTGTAGTGGGAGATTTACTCTGTATCTAACATCGTGCTGTACCTGTCCTGGGAGTGTTTGATGGGGATAATGTAGAGGGAGCAGTACTCAGTATCTAACCCCGTGCTGTACCTGTCCTGGGAGTGTTTGATGGGGACGGTGTAGAGGGAGATTTACTCTGTATCTAACCCCGTGTTGTACCTGTCCTCGGAGTGTTTGATGGGGACAGTGAAGAGGGAGCTTTACTCTGTATCTAACCCCGTGCTGTACCTGTCCTGGGAGTGTTTGATGGGGACGGTGTACAGGGAGCTTTACTCTGTATCAAACCCCCTGCTGTCCCTGTCCTGGGAGTGTTTGATGGCAACGGTGTAGTGGGAGATTTACTCTGTATCTAATCCCGTGCTGTAACTGTCCTGGGAGTGTTTGATGTGGACAGGTATAGGGAGCTTTACTCTGTACCTAACCCCGTGCTGTACCTGTCCTGGGAGTGTTTGATGGGGACAGTGTAGTGGGAGATTCACTCAGTATCTAACCCCGTGGGGTACCTGTCCTGGGAGTGTTTGATGGGGACAGTGTAGAGGGAGATTTACTCTGTATCTAACCCCGTGCTGTACCTGTCCAGGGAGTGTTTGATGGGGACAGTGTAGAGAGAGCTTTACTCTGTATCTAACCCCGTGTAGTACCTGTCCTGGGAGTGTTTGATGGGGACAGTGTAGCGGGTGATTTACTCTGTATCTAACCCCATGCTGTAACCTGTCCTGGGAGTGTTTGATTGGGACGGTGCAGAGGGAGCTTTACTCTGTATATAACGTCGTGCTGCACCTGTCCAGGGTGTGTTTGATGGGGACAGTGTAGAGGGAGCTTTACTCTGTATCTAAACTCGTGCTGTACCTGTCCTGGGAGTGTTTGATGGGGACAGTGTAGAGGGAGCTTTACTCTGTATCTAACCCCGTGCTGTACCTGTCCTGGGACTGTTTGATAGGGAATGTGTAGAGGGAGCTTTACTCTGTATCTAAACTCGTGCTGTACCTGTCCTGGGAGTGTTTGATGGGGACAGTGTAGAGGGAGCTTTACTCTGTATCTAACCCCATGCTGTACCTGTCCTGGGAGTGTTTGATGGGGACAGTGTAGAGGGAGCTTTACTCTGTATCTAACCCCGTGCTGTACCTGTCCTGGGAGTGTTTGATGGGGACAGTGTAGAGGGAGATTGACTCTGTGTCTAACCCCGTGCGGTACCTGCCCTGGGAGTGTTTGATGGGGACGGTGTAGAGGGAGATTTACTCTGTATCTAACACCGTGCTGTACCTGTCCTGGGAGTGTTTGATGGGGACGGTGTAGAGGGAGATTTACTCTGTATCTAACCCCGTGCTGTACCTGTCCTGGGAGTGTTTGATGGGGACAGTGTAGAGGGAGCTTTACTCTTTATCTAACCTCGTGCTGTACCTGTCCTGGGAGTGTTTGATGGGGACAGTGTAGAGGGAGCTTTACTCTGTATCTAACCCCGTGCTGTACCTGTCCTGGGAGTGTTTGATGGGGACAGTGTAGAGGGAGCTTTACTCTGTATCTAAACCCGTGCTGTACCTGTCCTGGGAGTGTTTGATAGGGAATGTGTAGAGGGAGCTTTACTCTGTATCTAACCCCGTGCTGTACCTGTCCTGGGAGTGTTTGATGGGGACGGTGTAGCGGGAGCTTTACTCTGTATCTAACACCGTGCAGTACCTGTCCTGGGAGTGTTTGATGGGGACGGTGTAGAGGGAGATTTACTCTGTATCTAACCCCGTGCTGTACCTGTCCTGGGAGTGTTTGATGGGGACAGTGTAGAGGGAGCTTTACTCTGAATCTAACCCCGTGCTGTACCTGTCCTGGGAGTGTTTGATACAGACGGTGTAGAGGGAGCTTTACTCTGTATCTAACCCCGTGCTGTGCCTGTCCTGGTTTGATGTGGACAGTGTAGAGGGAGATTTACTCTGTATCTAACCCCGTGCTGTACCTGTCCTGGGAGTGTTTGATGCGGATGGTGTAGAGGGAGATTTAATCTGTATCTAACCCCGTGCCGCAACTGTCCTGGGAGTGTTTGATGGGGATATTGTAGAGGGAGCTGTACTCTGTATCTAACCCCGTGCTGTACCTGTCCTGGGAGTGTTTGATGCGGACGGTGTAGCGGGAGCTTTGCTCTGTATCTAACCCCGTGCTGTACCTGTCCTGGCAGTGTTTGATGTGGACAGTGTAGAGGGAGCGTTACTCTGTATCCAACCCCGTGCTGTACCTGTCCTCGGAGTGTTTGATGGTGACAGTGTAGAGGGAGCTTTACTCTTTATCTAAACCCGTGTTGTACCTATCCTGGGAAAGTTGTTAGGGACGGTTTAGAGGGAATTTACACTATATCTAACCTCGTGCTGTAACTGTCCTGGAAGTGTTTGATGGGCACAGTCTAGAGTGAGCTTTACTCTGTATCTAACGCCATGCTGTACTGTCCTGGGAGCGTTTGATGGGGACAGTGTAGAGGGAGCTTTACTCTGTATCTAACCCCATGCTGTACTGTCCTGGGAATGTTTGATGGGGACAGTGTAGAGGGAGCTTTACTCTGTATCTAACCCCGTACTGTACCTGTCCTGGGAGTGTTTGACGGGGACAGTGTAGAGGGAGCATTACTCTGTATCTAACTCCGTGCTGTAACTGTCCTGGGAGTGTTCGATGGGGAAATTGTAGAGGGAGCTTTAGTCTGTGTCTAAAACTGTGCTGTACCTCTCCTGCGAGGGTTTGAAGCGGCATTGTAGAGGGAGCTTTAGAGGGAATATACTCTATATCGAACCTCGTGCTGTACCTGTCCTTGGAGTGTTTGATGGGGACAGTGTAGAGGGAGATTTACTCTGGATCTAACACCGTGCTGTACCTGTCCTGGGAGTGTTTGATGTGGACAGTGTGGAGGGAGATTTACTCTGTCTCTAATCCCGTGCTGTACCTGTCCTGGGAGTGTTTGATGGGGACAGTGTAGAGGGAGATTTACTCTGTATCTAACCCCATGCTGTACCTGTCCTGCGAGTGTTTGATGGGGACAGTGTAGAGGGAGATTTACTCAGTATCGAACCCCATGCTGTACATGTCCTGGGAGTGTTTGATGGGGACAGTGTAGAGGGAGCTTTACGGTGTATCTAACCCCGTGCTGTACTTGTCCTGGGAGTGTTTGATGGGGACAGTGTAGAGGGAGCTTTACTCTGTATCTAACCCCGTGCTGTACCTGTCCTGGGAGTGTTTGAAGGGGACGGTGTGGAGGGAGCTTTACTCTGTATCTAACCCCGTGCTGTACCTATCCTGGGAGTGTTTGATGGGGACAGTGTAGAGGGATATTTACTCTGTACCTAACATCGTGCTGTACCTGTCCTGGGAGTGTTTGATGGGGACAGTGTAGAGGGAGCTTTACTCTGTATCTAACACCGTGCTGTACCTGTCCTGGGAGTGTTTGATGGGGACAGTGTAGAGGGAGATTTACTCTGTATCTAACCCCGTGCTGTACCTGTCCTGGGAGTGTTTGATGGGGATAATGTAGAGGGAGCAGTACTCAGTATCTAACCCCGTGCTGTACCTGTCCTGGGAGTGTTTGATGGGGACGGTGTAGAGGGAGATTTACTCTGTATCTAACCCCGTGTTGTACCTGTCCTGGGAGTGTTTGATGGGGACGGTGTAGAGGGAGCTTTACTCTGTATCTAACCCCGTGCTGTACCTGTCCTCGGAGAGTTTGATGGGGACAGTGAAGAGGGAGCTTTATTCTGTATCTAACCCCGTGCTGTACCTGTCCTGGGAGTGTTTGATGGGGACGGTGTACAGGGAGCTTTACTCTGTATCAAACCCCGTGCTGTCCCTGTCCTGGGAGTGTTTGATGGCAACGGTGTAGTGGGAGATTTACTCTGTATCTAACATCGTGCTGTACCTGTCCTGGGAGTGTTTGATGGGGATAATGTAGAGGGAGCAGTACTCAGTATCTAACCCCGTGCTGTACCTGTCCTGGGAGTGTTTGATGGGGACGGTGTAGAGGGAGATTTACTCTGTATCTAACCCCGTGTTGTACCTGTCCTCGGAGTGTTTGATGGGGACAGTGAAGAGGGAGCTTTACTCTGTATCTAACCCCGTGCTGTACCTGTCCTGGGAGTGTTTGATGGGGACGGTGTACAGGGAGCTTTACTCTGTATCAAACCCCCTGCTGTCCCTGTCCTGGGAGTGTTTGATGGCAACGGTGTAGTGGGAGATTTACTCTGTATCTAATCCCGTGCTGTACCTGTCCTGGGAGTGTTTGATGTGGACAGGTATAGGGAGCTTTACTCTGTACCTAACCCCGTGCTGTACCTGTCCTGGGAGTGTTTGATGGGGACAGTGTAGTGGGAGATTCACTCAGTATCTAACCCCGTGGGGTACCTGTCCTGGGAGTGTTTGATGGGGACAGTGTAGAGGGAGATTTACTCTCTATCTTACCTCCTGCTGTACCTGTCCCAGAATTGTCCTAGGAGTGTTTGGTGCGAATGGGGGAGAGGGAGATCTACTCTATATTTTACCTCCTGCTGCACCTGTCATGGGAGTGAATGGGGGAGAGGGACGGTGTAGAGGGAGTTTTACTCTGTATCTAACCCCATGCTGTATCTGTCCTGGGAGTGTTTGATGGGGACAGTGTAGAGGGAGATTTACTCTGTATCTAACCCCGTGCTGTACCTGTCCTGGGAGTGTTTGATGGGGACAGTGTAGAGGGAGATTTACTCTGTATCTAACCCCGTGCTGTACCTGTCCAGGGAGTGTTTGATGGGGACAGTGTAGAGAGAGCTTTACTCTGTATCTAACCCCGTGTAGTACCTGTCCTGGGAGTGTTTGATGGGGACAGTGTAGCGGGTGATTTACTCTGTATCTAACCCCATGCTGTAACCTGTCCTGGGAGTGTTTGATTGGGACGGTGCAGAGGGAGCTTTACTCTGTATATAACGTCGTGCTGCACCTGTCCAGGGTGTGTTTGATGGGGACAGTGTAGAGGGAGCTTTACTCTGTATCTAAACTCGTGCTGTACCTGTCCTGGGAGTGTTTGATGGGGACAGTGTAGAGGGAGCTTTACTCTGTATCTAACCCCGTGCTGTACCTGTCCTGGGACTGTTTGATAGGGAATGTGCAGAGGGAGCTTTACTCTGTATCTAAACTCGTGCTGTACCTGTCCTGGGAGTGTTTGATGGGGACAGTGTAGAGGGAGCTTTACTCTGTATCTAACCCCATGCTGTACCTGTCCTGGGAGTGTTTGATGGGGACAGTGTAGAGGGAGCTTTACTCTGTATCTAACCCCGTGCTGTACCTGTCCTGGGAGTGTTTGATGGGGACAGTGTAGAGGGAGATTGACTCTGTGTCTAACCCCGTGCGGTACCTGCCCTGGGAGTGTTTGATGGGGACGGTGTAGAGGGAGATTTACTCTGTATCTAACACCGTGCTGTACCTGTCCTGGGAGTGTTTGATGGGGACGGTGTAGAGGGAGATTTACTCTGTATCTAACCCCGTGCTGTACCTGTCCTGGGAGTGTTTGATGGGGACAGTGTAGAGGGAGCTTTACTCTTTATCTAACCTCGTGCTGTACCTGTCCTGGGAGTGTTTGATGGGGACAGTGTAGAGGGAGCTTTACTCTGTATCTAACCCCGTGCTGTACCTGTCCTGGGAGTGTTTGATGGGGACAGTGTAGAGGGAGCTTTACTCTGTATCTAAACCCGTGCTGTACCTGTCCTGGGAGTGTTTGATAGGGAATGTGTAGAGGGAGCTTTACTCTGTATCTAACCCCGTGCAGTACCTGTCCTGGGAGTGTTTGATGGGGACGGTGTAGAGGGAGATTTACTCTGTATCTAACCCCGTGCTGTACCTGTCCTGGGAGTGTTTGATGGGGACAGTGTAGAGGGAGCTTTACTCTGAATCTAACCCCGTGCTGTACCTGTCCTGGGAGTGTTTGATACAGACGGTGTAGAGGGAGCTTTACTCTGTATCTAACCCCGTGCTGTGCCTGTCCTGGTTTGATGTGGACAGTGTAGAGGGAGATTTACTCTGTATCTAACCCCGTGCTGTACCTGTCCTGGGAGTGTTTGATGCGGACGGTGTAGCGGGAGCTTTGCTCTGTATCTAACCCCGTGCTGTACCTGTCCTGGCAGTGTTTGATGTGGACAGTGTAGAGGGAGCGTTACTCTGTATCCAACCCCGTGCTGTACCTGTCCTCGGAGTGTTTGATGGGGACAGTGTAGAGGGAGCTTTACTCTTTATCTAAACCCGTGTTGTACCTATCCTGGGAAAGTTGTTAGGGACGGTTTAGAGGGAATTTACACTATATCTAACCTCGTGCTGTAACTGTCCTGGAAGTGTTTGATGGGCACAGTCTAGAGTGAGCTTTACTCTGTATCTAACGCCATGCTGTACTGTCCTGGGAGCGTTTGATGGGGACAGTGTAGAGGGAGCTTTACTCTGTATCTAACCCCATGCTGTACTGTCCTGGGAATGTTTGATGGGGACAGTGTAGAGGGAGCTTTACTCTGTATCTAACCCCGTACTGTACCTGTCCTGGGAGTGTTTGACGGGGACAGTGTAGAGGGAGCATTACTCTGTATCTAACTCCGTGCTGTAACTGTCCTGGGAGTGTTCGATGGGGAAATTGTAGAGGGAGCTTTAGTCTGTGTCTAAAACTGTGCTGTACCTCTCCTGCGAGGGTTTGAAGCGGCATTGTAGAGGGAGCTTTAGAGGGAATATACTCTATATCGAACCTCGTGCTGTACCTGTCCTTGGAGTGTTTGATGGGGACAGTGTAGAGGGAGATTTACTCTGGATCTAACACCGTGCTGTACCTGTCCTGGGAGTGTTTGATGTGGACAGTGTGGAGGGAGATTTACTCTGTCTCTAATCCCGTGCTGTACCTGTCCTGGGAGTGTTTGATGGGGACAGTGTAGAGGGAGATTTACTCTGTATCTAACCCCATGCTGTACCTGTCCTGCGAGTGTTTGATGGGGACAGTGTAGAGGGAGATTTACTCAGTATCGAACCCCATGCTGTACATGTCCTGGGAGTGTTTGATGGGGACAGTGTAGAGGGAGCTTTACGGTGTATCTAACCCCGTGCTGTACTTGTCCTGGGAGTGTTTGATGGGGACAGTGTAGAGGGAGCTTTACTCTGTATCTAACCCCGTGCTGTACCTGTCCTGGGAGTGTTTGAAGGGGACGGTGTGGAGGGAGCTTTACTCTGTATCTAACCCCGTGCTGTACCTATCCTGGGAGTGTTTGATGGGGACAGTGTAGAGGGATATTTACTCTGTACCTAACATCGTGCTGTACCTGTCCTGGGAGTGTTTGATGGGGACAGTGTAGAGGGAGCTTTACTCTGTATCTAACACCGTGCTGTACCTGTCCTGGGAGTGTTTGATGGGGACAGTGTAGAGGGAGATTTACTCTGTATCTAACCCCGTGCTGTACCTGTCCTGGGAGTGTTTGATGGGGATAATGTAGAGGGAGCAGTACTCAGTATCTAACCCCGTGCTGTACCTGTCCTGGGAGTGTTTGATGGGGACGGTGTAGAGGGAGATTTACTCTGTATCTAACCCCGTGTTGTACCTGTCCTGGGAGTGTTTGATGGGGACGGTGTAGAGGGAGCTTTACTCTGTATCTAACCCCGTGCAGTACCTGTCCTCGGAGAGTTTGATGGGGACAGTGAAGAGGGAGCTTTATTCTGTATATAACCCCGTGCTGTACCTGTCCTGGGAGTGTTTGATGGGGACGGTGTAGTGGGAGATTTACTCTGTATCTAACATCGTGCTGTACCTGTCCTGGGAGTGTTTGATGGGGATAATGTAGAGGGAGCAGTACTCAGTATCTAACCCCGTGCTGTACCTGTCCTGGGAGTGTTTGATGGGGACGGTGTAGAGGGAGATTTACTCTGTATCTAACCCCGTGTTGTACCTGTCCTCGGAGTGTTTGATGGGGACAGTGAAGAGGGAGCTTTACTCTGTATCTAACCCCGTGCTGTACCTGTCCTGGGAGTGTTTGATGGGGACGGTGTACAGGGAGCTTTACTCTGTATCAAACCCCCTGCTGTCCCTGTCCTGGGAGTGTTTGATGGCAACGGTGTAGTGGGAGATTTACTCTGTATCTAATCCCGTGCTGTACCTGTCCTGGGAGTGTTTGATGTGGACAGGTATAGGGAGCTTTACTCTGTACCTAACCCCGTGCTGTACCTGTCCTGGGAGTGTTTGATGGGGACAGTGTAGTGGGAGATTCACTCAGTATCTAACCCCGTGGGGTACCTGTCCTGGGAGTGTTTGATGGGGACAGTGTAGAGGGAGATTTACTCTCTATCTTACCTCCTGCTGTACCTGTCCCAGAATTGTCCTAGGAGTGTTTGGTGCGAATGGGGGAGAGGGAGATCTACTCTATATTTTACCTCCTGCTGCACCTGTCATGGGAGTGAATGGGGGAGAGGGACGGTGTAGAGGGAGTTTTACTCTGTATCTAACCCCATGCTGTATCTGTCCTGGGAGTGTTTGATGGGGACAGTGTAGAGGGAGATTTACTCTGTATCTAACCCCGTGCTGTACCTGTCCTGGGAGTGTTTGATGGGGATAGTGTAGAGGGAGCTTTACTCTGTGTCTAACCCCGTGCTGTACCTGTCCAGGGAGTGTTTGATGGGGACAGTGTAGAGAGAGCTTTACTCTGTATCTAACCCCGTGTAGTACCTGTCCTGGGAGTGTTTGATGGGGACAGTGTAGCGGGTGATTTACTCTGTATCTAACCCCATGCTGTAACCTGTCCTGGGAGTGTTTGATTGGGACGGTGCAGAGGGAGCTTTACTCTGTATATAACGTCGTGCTGCACCTGTCCAGGGTGTGTTTGATGGGGACAGTGTAGAGGGAGCTTTACTCTGTATCTAAACTCGTGCTGTACCTGTCCTGGGATTGTTTGATGGGGACAGTGTAGAGGGAGCTTTACTCTGTATCTAACCCCGTGCTGTACCTGTCCTGGGACTGTTTGATAGGGAATGTGTAGAGGGAGCTTTACTCTGTATCTAAACTCGTGCTGTACCTGTCCTGGGAGTGTTTGATGGGGACAGTGTAGAGGGAGCTTTACTCTGTATCTAACCCCATGCTGTACCTGTCCTGGGAGTGTTTGATGGGGACAGTGTAGAGGGAGCTTTACTCTGTATCTAACCCCGTGCTGTACCTGTCCTGGGAGTGTTTGATGGGGACAGTGTAGAGGGAGATTGACTCTGTGTCTAACCCCGTGCGGTACCTGCCCTGGGAGTGTTTGATGGGGACGGTGTAGAGGGAGATTTACTCTGTATCTAACACCGTGCTGTACCTGTCCTGGGAGTGTTTGATGGGGACGGTGTAGAGGGAGATTTACTCTGTATCTAACCCCGTGCTGTACCTGTCCTGGGAGTGTTTGATGGGGACAGTGTAGAGGGAGCTTTACTCTTTATCTAACCTCGTGCTGTACCTGTCCTGGGAGTGTTTGATGGGGACAGTGTAGAGGGAGCTTTACTCTGTATCTAACCCCGTGCTGTACCTGTCCTGGGAGTGTTTGATGGGGACAGTGTAGAGGGAGCTTTACTCTGTATCTAAACCCGTGCTGTACCTGTCCTGGGAGTGTTTGATAGGGAATGTGTAGAGGGAGCTTTACTCTGTATCTAACCCCGTGCTGTACCTGTCCTGGGAGTGTTTGATGGGGACGGTGTAGCGGGAGCTTTACTCTGTATCTAACACCGTGCAGTACCTGTCCTGGGAGTGTTTGATGGGGACGGTGTAGAGGGAGATTTACTCTGTATCTAACCCCGTGCTGTACCTGTCCTGGGAGTGTTTGATGGGGACAGTGTAGAGGGAGCTTTACTCTGAATCTAACCCCGTGCTGTACCTGTCCTGGGAGTGTTTGATACAGACGGTGTAGAGGGAGCTTTACTCTGTATCTAACCCCGTGCTGTGCCTGTCCTGGTTTGATGTGGACAGTGTAGAGGGAGATTTACTCTGTATCTAACCCCGTGCTGTACCTGTCCTGGGAGTGTTTGATGCGGATGGTGTAGAGGGAGATTTACTCTGTATCTAACCCCGTGCCGCAACTGTCCTGGGAGTGTTTGATGGGGATATTGTAGAGGGAGCTGTACTCTGTATCTAACCCCGTGCTGTACCTGTCCTGGGAGTGTTTGATGCGGACGGTGTAGCGGGAGCTTTGCTCTGTATCTAACCCCGTGCTGTACCTGTCCTGGCAGTGTTTGATGTGGACAGTGTAGAGGGAGCGTTACTCTGTATCCAACCCCGTGCTGTACCTGTCCTCGGAGTGTTTGATCGGGACAGTGTAGAGGGAGCTTTACTCTTTATCTAAACCCGTGTTGTATCTATCCTGGGAAAGTTGTTAGGGACGGTTTAGAGGGAATTTACACTATATCTAACCTCGTGCTGTAACTGTCCTGGAAGTGTTTGATGGGCACAGTCTAGAGTGAGCTTTACTCTGTATCTAACGCCATGCTGTACTGTCCTGGGAGCGTTTGATGGGGACAGTGTAGAGGGAGCTTTACTCTGTATCTAACCCCATGCTGTACTGTCCTGGGAATGTTTGATGGGGACAGTGTAGAGGGAGCTTTACTCTGTATCTAACCCCGTACTGTACCTGTCCTGGGAGTGTTTGACGGGGACAGTGTAGAGGGAGCATTACTCTGTATCTAACTCCGTGCTGTAACTGTCCTGGGAGTGTTCGATGGGGAAATTGTAGAGGGAGCTTTAGTCTGTGTCTAAAACTGTGCTGTACCTCTCCTGCGAGGGTTTGAAGCGGCATTGTAGAGGGAGCTTTAGAGGGAATATACTCTATATCGAACCTCGTGCTGTACCTGTCCTTGGAGTGTTTGATGGGGACAGTGTAGAGGGAGATTTACTCTGGATCTAACACCGTGCTGTACCTGTCCTGGGAGTGTTTGATGTGGACAGTGTGGAGGGAGATTTACTCTGTCTCTAATCCCGTGCTGTACCTGTCCTGGGAGTGTTTGATGGGGACAGTGTAGAGGGAGATTTACTCTGTATCTAACCCCATGCTGTACCTGTCCTGCGAGTGTTTGATGGGGACAGTGTAGAGGGAGATTTACTCAGTATCGAACCCCATGCTGTACATGTCCTGGGAGTGTTTGATGGGGACAGTGTAGAGGGAGCTTTACGGTGTATCTAACCCCGTGCTGTACTTGTCCTGGGAGTGTTTGATGGGGACAGTGTAGAGGGAGCTTTACTCTGTATCTAACCCCGTGCTGTACCTGTCCTGGGAGTGTTTGAAGGGGACGGTGTGGAGGGAGCTTTACTCTGTATCTAACCCCGTGCTGTACCTATCCTGGGAGTGTTTGATGGGGACAGTGTAGAGGGATATTTACTCTGTACCTAACATCGTGCTGTACCTGTCCTGGGAGTGTTTGATGGGGACAGTGTAGAGGGAGCTTTACTCTGTATCTAACACCGTGCTGTACCTGTCCTGGGAGTGTTTGATGGGGACAGTGTAGAGGGAGATTTACTCTGTATCTAACCCCGTGCTGTACCTGTCCTGGGAGTGTTTGATGGGGATAATGTAGAGGGAGCAGTACTCAGTATCTAACCCCGTGCTGTACCTGTCCTGGGAGTGTTTGATGGGGACGGTGTAGAGGGAGATTTACTCTGTATCTAACCCCGTGTTGTACCTGTCCTGGGAGTGTTTGATGGGGACGGTGTAGAGGGAGCTTTACTCTGTATCTAACCCCGTGCTGTACCTGTCCTCGGAGAGTTTGATGGGGACAGTGAAGAGGGAGCTTTATTCTGTATCTAACCCCGTGCTGTACCTGTCCTGGGAGTGTTTGATGGGGACGGTGTACAGGGAGCTTTACTCTGTATCAAACCCCGTGCTGTCCCTGTCCTGGGAGTGTTTGATGGCAACGGTGTAGTGGGAGATTTACTCTGTATCTAACATCGTGCTGTACCTGTCCTGGGAGTGTTTGATGGGGATAATGTAGAGGGAGCAGTACTCAGTATCTAACCCCGTGCTGTACCTGTCCTGGGAGTGTTTGATGGGGACGGTGTAGAGGGAGATTTACTCTGTATCTAACCCCGTGTTGTACCTGTCCTCGGAGTGTTTGATGGGGACAGTGAAGAGGGAGCTTTACTCTGTATCTAACCCCGTGCTGTACCTGTCCTGGGAGTGTTTGATGGGGACGGTGTACAGGGAGCTTTACTCTGTATCAAACCCCCTGCTGTCCCTGTCCTGGGAGTGTTTGATGGCAACGGTGTAGTGGGAGATTTACTCTGTATCTAATCCCGTGCTGTACCTGTCCTGGGAGTGTTTGATGTGGACAGGTATAGGGAGCTTTACTCTGTACCTAACCCCGTGCTGTACCTGTCCTGGGAGTGTTTGATGGGGACAGTGTAGTGGGAGATTCACTCAGTATCTAACCCCGTGGGGTACCTGTCCTGGGAGTGTTTGATGGGGACAGTGTAGAGGGAGATTTACTCTCTATCTTACCTCCTGCTGTACCTGTCCCAGAATTGTCCTAGGAGTGTTTGGTGCGAATGGGGGAGAGGGAGATCTACTCTATATTTTACCTCCTGCTGCACCTGTCATGGGAGTGAATGGGGGAGAGGGACGGTGTAGAGGGAGTTTTACTCTGTATCTAACCCCATGCTGTATCTGTCCTGGGAGTGTTTGATGGGGACAGTGTAGAGGGAGATTTACTCTGTATCTAACCCCGTGCTGTACCTGTCCTGGGAGTGTTTGATGGGGACAGTGTAGAGGGAGATTTACTCTGTATCTAACCCCGTGCTGTACCTGTCCAGGGAGTGTTTGATGGGGACAGTGTAGAGAGAGCTTTACTCTGTATCTAACCCCGTGTAGTACCTGTCCTGGGAGTGTTTGATGGGGACAGTGTAGCGGGTGATTTACTCTGTATCTAACCCCATGCTGTAACCTGTCCTGGGAGTGTTTGATTGGGACGGTGCAGAGGGAGCTTTACTCTGTATATAACGTCGTGCTGCACCTGTCCAGGGTGTGTTTGATGGGGACAGTGTAGAGGGAGATTTACTCTGTATCGAACCCCGTGCTGTACCTGTCCTGGGAGTGTTTGATGGGGACAGTGTAGAGGGAGCTTTGCTCTGTATCTAACCCCCTGCTGTACCTGTCCTGGGAGTGTTTGATGGGGACAGTCTAGAGTGAGCTTTACTCTGTATCTAACCCCATGCTGTACTTGTCCTGGGAGTGTTTGATGGGGACAGTGTAGAGGGAGCTTTACTCTGTATCTAACCCCGTGCTGTACCTGTCCTGGGAGTGTTTGAAGGGGACGGTGTAGAGGGATATTTACTCTGTATCTAACCCCGTGCTGTACCTGTCCTGGGAGTGTTTGATGGGGACAGTGTAGAGGGAGATTTACTCTGTATCTAACCCCGTGCTGTACCTGTCCTGGGAGTGTTTGATGGGGATAATGTAGAGGGAGCAGTACTCAGTATCTAACCCCGTGCTGTACCTGTCCTGGGAGTGTTTGATGGGGACGGTGTAGAGGGAGATTTACTCTGTATCTAACCCCGTGTTGTACCTGTCCTCGGAGAGTTTGATGGGGACAGTGAAGAGGGAGCTTTATTCTGTATCTAACCCCGTGCTGTACCTGTCCTGGGAGTGTTTGATGGGGACGGTGTACAGGGAGCTTTACTCTGTATCAAACCCCGTGCTGTCCCTGTCCTGGGAGTGTTTGATGGCAACGGTGTAGTGGGAGATTTACTCTGTATCTAACCCCGTGCTGTACCTGTCCTGGGAGTGTTTGATGTGGACAGTGTATAGGGAGCTTTACTCTGTATCTAACCCCGTGCTGTACCTGTCCTGGGAGTGTTTGATGGGGACAGTGTAGTGGGAGATTCACTCTGTATCTAACCCAGTGCTGTACCTGTCCTGGGAGTGTTTGATGGGGACAGTGTAGAGGGAGATTTACTCTCTATCTAACCTCCTGCTGTACCTGTCCCAGAATTGTCCTAGGAGTGTTTGGTGCGAATGGGGGAGAGGGAGATCTACTCTATATCTTACCTCCTGCTGCACCTGTCCTGGGAGTGAATGGGGGAGAGGGACGGTGTAGAGGGAGTTTTACTCTGTATCTAACTCCATGCTGTATCTGTCCTGGGAGTGTTTGATGGGGACAGTATAGAGGGAGATTTACTCTGTATCTAACCCCGTGCTGTACCTGTCCTGGGAGTGTTTGATGGGGACAGTGTAGAGAGAGCTTTACTCTGTGTCTAACCCCGTGTAGTACCTGTCCTGGGAGTGTTTGATGGGGACAGTGTAGAGGGAGATTTACTCTGTATCTAACCCCATGCTGTAACCTGTCCTGGGAGTGTTTGATTGGGACAGTGTAGAGGGAGATTTACTCTGTATCTAACCCCGTGCTGTACCTGTCCTGGGAGTGTTTGATGGGGACAGTGCAGAGGGAGCTTTACTCTGTATATAACGTCGTGCTGCACCTGTCCAGGGAGTGTTTGATGGGGACAGTGTAGAGGGAGCTTTACTGTGTATCTAACCCCGTGCTGTACTTGTCCTGGGAGTGTTTGATGGGGACAGTGTAGTGTAGGCTTTACTCTGTATCTAACCACGTGCTGTACCTGTCCTGGGAGTGTTTGATGGGGACAGTGTAGAGAGAGCTTTACTCTGTATCTAAACTCGTGCTGTACCTGTCCTGGGAGTGTTTGAAGGGGACGGTGTGGAGGGAGCTTTACTCTGTATCTAACCCCGTGCTGTACCTGTCCTGGGAGTGTTTGATGGGGGACAGTGTAGAGGGATATTTACTCTGTATCTAACATCGTGCTGTACCTGTCCTGGGAGTGTTTGGTGGGGACAGTGTAGAGGGAGCTTTACTCTGTATCTAACATCGTGCTGTACCTGTCCTGGGAGTGTTTGATGGGGACAGTGTAGAGGGAGCAGTACTCAGTATCTAACCCCGTGCTGTACCTGTCCTGGGAGTGTTTGATGGGGACGGTGTAGAGGGAGATTGACTCTGTATCTAACCCCGTGTTGTACCTGTCCTCGGAGTGTTTGATGGGGACAGTGAAGAGGGAGCTTTACTCTGTATCTAACCCCGTGCTGTACCTGTCCTGGGAGTGTTTGATGGGGACGGTGTACAGGGAGCTTTACTCTGTATCAAACCCCCTGCTGTCCCTGTCCTGGGAGTGTTTGATGGCAACGGTGTAGTGGGAGATTTACTCTGTATCTAATCCCGTGCTGTACCTGTCCTGGGAGTGTTTGATGTGGACAGGTATAGGGAGCTTTACTCTGTATCTAACCCCGTGCTGTACCTGTCCAGGGAGTGTTTGATGGGGACAGTGTAGAGGGAGCTTTACTCTGTATCTAACCCCGTGCTGTACCTGTCCTGGGAGTGTTTGATGGGGACAGTGTAGAGTGAGCTTTACTCTGTATCTAACCCCATGCTGTACTGTCCTGGGAGTGTTTGATGGGGACAGTGTAGAGGGAGTTTTACTCTGTATCTAACCCCGTGCTGTACCTGTCCTGGGAGTCTTTGATGGGGATGGCGTAGAGGCAGCTTTACTCTGTATCTAAACCCGTGCTGTACCTGTCCTGGGAGTGTTTGATGTGGACAGTGTAGAGGGAGATTTATTCTGTATCTAACACCGTGCTGTTCCTCTCCTGGGAGTGTTTGATACAGACGGTGTAGAGGGAGCTTTACTCTGTATCTAACCCCGTGCTGTACCTGTCCTGGGAGTCTTTGATGTGGACAGTATAGAGGGAGATTTACTCTGTATCTAACCCCGTGCTGTACCTGTCCTGGGAGTGTTTGATGGGGATGGTGTAGAGGGAGATTTACTCTAAATCTAACCCCGTGCTGTATCTGTCCTGGGAGTGTTTGATGGGGACAGTGTAGAGGGACGTTACTCTGTATCCAACCCCGTGCTGTACCTGTCCTCGGAGTGTTTGATGGGGACAGTGTAGAGGGAGCTTTACTCTTTATCTAAACCCTTGTTGTACCTATCCTGGGAAAGTTGTTAGGGATGGTTTAGAGGGAATTTACACTATATCTAACCTCGTGCTGTAACTGTCCTGGGAGTGTTTGATGGGGACAGTCTAGAGTGAGCTTTACTCTGTATCTAACCCCATGCTGTACTGTCCTGGGAGTGTTCGATGGGGAAATTGTAGAGGGAGATTTAGTCCGTGTCTAAAACTGTGCTGTACCTCTCCTGCGAGGTTTTGAAGCGGCATTGTAGAGGGAGCTTTAGAGGGAATATACTCTATATCGAACCTCGTGCTTTACCTGTCCTGGGAGTGTTTGATGGCAACGGTGTAGTGGGAGATTTACTCTGTATCTAACCCCGTGCTGTACCTGTCCTGGGAGTGTTTGATGTGGACAGTGTATAGGGAGCTTTACTCTGTATCTAACCCCGTGCTGTACCTGTCCTGGGAGTGCTTGATGGGGACAGTGTAGAGAGAGCTTTACTCTGTATCTAAACTCGTGCTGTACCTGTCCTGGGAGTGTTTGAAGGGGGACGGTGTGGAGGGAGCTTTACTCTGTATCTAACCCCGTGCTGTACCTGTCCTGGGAGTGTTTGATGGGGGACAGTGTAGAGGGATATTTACTCTGTATCTAACATCGTGCTGTACCTGTCCTGGGAGTGTTTGGTGGGGACAGTGTAGAGGGAGCTTTACTCTGTATCTAACATCGTGCTGTACCTGTCCTGGGAGTGTTTGATGGGGACAGTGTAGAGGGAGCAGTACTCAGTATCTAACCCCGTGCGGTACCTGTCCTGGGAGTGTTTGATGGGGACGGTGTAGAGGGAGATTTACTCTGTATCTAACCCCGTGTTGTACCTGTCCTCGGAGAGTTTGATGGGGACAGTGAAGAGGGAGCTTTATTCTGTATCTAACCCCGTGCTGTACCTGTCCTGGGAGTGTTTGATGGGGACGGTGTACAGGGAGCTTTACTCTGTATCAAACCCCGTGCTGTCCCTGTCCTGGGAGTGTTTGATGGCAACGGTGTAGTGGGAGATTTACTCTGTATCTAACCCCGTGCTGTACCTGTCCTGGGAGTGTTTGATGTGGACAGTGTATAGGGAGCTTTACTCTGTATCTAACCCCGTGCTGTACCTGTCCTGGGAGTCTTTGATGGGGACAGTGTAGTGGGAGATTCACTCTGTATCTAACCCCGTGCTGTACCTGTCCTGGGAGTGTTTGATGGTGACAGTGTAGAGGGAGATTTACTCTCTATCTAACCTCCTGCTGTACCTGTCCCAGAATTGTCCTAGGAGTGTTTGGTGCGAATGGGGGAGAGGGAGATCTACTCTATATCTTACCTCCTGCTGCACCTGTCCTGGGAGTGAATGGGGGAGAGGGACGTTGTAGAGGGAGTTTTACTCTGTATCTAACTCCATGCTGTATCTGTCCTGGGAGTGTTTGATGGGGACAGTATAGAGGGAGATTTACTCTGTATCTAACCCCGTGCTGTACCTGTCCTGGGAGTGTTTGATGGGGACAGTGTAGAGAGAGCTTTACTCTGTATCTAACCCCGTGTAGTACCTGTCCTGGGAGTGTTTGATGGGGATAATGTAGAGGGAGCAGTACTCAGTATCTAACCCCGTGCTGTACCTGTCCTGGGAGTGTTTGATGGGGACGGTGTAGAGGGAGATTTACTCTGTATCTAACCCCGTGTTGTACCTGTCCTCGGAGTGTTTGATGGGGACAGTGAAGAGGGAGCTTTACTCTGTATCTAACCCCGTGCTGTACCTGTCCTGGGAGTGTTTGATGGGGACGGTGTACAGGGAGCTTTACTCTGTATCAAACCCCCTGCTGTCCCTGTCCTGGGAGTGTTTGATGGCAACGGTGTAGTGGGAGATTTACTCTGTATCTAATCCCGTGCTGTACCTGTCCTGGGAGTGTTTGATGTGGACAGGTATAGGGAGCTTTACTCTGTACCTAACCCCGTGCTGTACCTGTCCTGGGAGTGTTTGATGGGGACAGTGTAGTGGGAGATTCACTCAGTATCTAACCCCGTGGGGTACCTGTCCTGGGAGTGTTTGATGGGGACAGTGTAGAGGGAGATTTACTCTCTATCTTACCTCCTGCTGTACCTGTCCCAGAATTGTCCTAGGAGTGTTTGGTGCGAATGGGGGAGAGGGAGATCTACTCTATATTTTACCTCCTGCTGCACCTGTCATGGGAGTGAATGGGGGAGAGGGACGGTGTAGAGGGAGTTTTACTCTGTATCTAACCCCATGCTGTAACCTGTCCTGGGAGTGTTTGATTGGGACGGTGCAGAGGGAGCTTTACTCTGTATATAACGTCGTGCTGCGCCTGTCCAGGGTGTGTTTGATGGGGACAGTGTAGAGGGAGCTTTACTCTGTATCTAAACTCGTGCTGTACCTGTCCTGGGAGTGTTTGATGGGGACAGTGTAGAGGGAGCTTTACTCTGTATCTAACCCCGTGCTGTACCTGTCCTGGGACTGTTTGATAGGGAATGTGTAGAGGGAGCTTTACTCTGTATCTAAACTCGTGCTGTACCTGTCCTGGGAGTGTTTGATGGGGACAGTGTAGAGGGAGCTTTACTCTGTATCTAACCCCATGCTGTACCTGTCCTGGGAGTGTTTGATGGGGACAGTGTAGAGGGAGCTTTACTCTGTATCTAACCCCGTGCTGTACCTGTCCTGGGAGTGTTTGATGGGGACAGTGTAGAGGGAGATTGACTCTGTGTCTAACCCCGTGCGGTACCTGCCCTGGGAGTGTTTGATGGGGACGGTGTAGAGGGAGATTTACTCTGTATCTAACACCGTGCTGTACCTGTCCTGGGAGTGTTTGATGGGGACGGTGTAGAGGGAGATTTACTCTGTATCTAACCCCGTGCTGTACCTGTCCTGGGAGTGTTTGATGGGGACAGTGTAGAGGGAGCTTTACTCTTTATCTAACCTCGTGCTGTACCTGTCCTGGGAGTGTTTGATGGGGACAGTGTAGAGGGAGCTTTACTCTGTATCTAACCCCGTGCTGTACCTGTCCTGGGAGTGTTTGATGGGGACAGTGTAGAGGGAGCTTTACTCTGTATCTAAACCCGTGCTGTACCTGTCCTGGGAGTGTTTGATAGGGAATGTGTAGAGGGAGCTTTACTCTGTATCTAACCCCGTGCTGTACCTGTCCTGGGAGTGTTTGATGGGGACGGTGTAGCGGGAGCTTTACTCTGTATCTAACACCGTGCAGTACCTGTCCTGGGAGTGTTTGATGGGGACGGAGTAGAGGGAGATTTACTCTGTATCTAACCCCGTGCTGTACCTGTCCTGGGAGTGTTTGATGGGGACAGTGTAGAGGGAGCTTTACTCTGAATCTAACCCCGTGCTGTACCTGTCCTGGGAGTGTTTGATACAGACGGTGTAGAGGGAGCTTTACTCTGTATCTAACCCCGTGCTGTGCCTGTCCTGGTTTGATGTGGACAGTGTAGAGGGAGATTTACTCTGTATCTAACCCCGTGCTGTACCTGTCCTGGGAGTGTTTGATGCGGATGGTGTAGAGGGAGATTTACTCTGTATCTAACCCCGTGCCGCAACTGTCCTGGGAGTGTTTGATGGGGATATTGTAGAGGGAGCTGTACTCTGTATCTAACCCCGTGCTGTACCTGTCCTGGGAGTGTTTGATGCGGACGGTGTAGCGGGAGCTTTGCTCTGTATCTAACCCCGTGCTGTACCTGTCCTGGCAGTGTTTGATGTGGACAGTGTAGAGGGAGCGTTACTCTGTATCCAACCCCGTGCTGTACCTGTCCTCGGAGTGTTTGATCGGGACAGTGTAGAGGGAGCTTTACTCTTTATCTAAACCCGTGTTGTATCTATCCTGGGAAAGTTGTTAGGGACGGTTTAGAGGGAATTTACACTATATCTAACCTCGTGCTGTAACTGTCCTGGAAGTGTTTGATGGGCACAGTCTAGAGTGAGCTTTACTCTGTATCTAACGCCATGCTGTACTGTCCTGGGAGCGTTTGATGGGGACAGTGTAGAGGGAGCTTTACTCTGTATCTAACCCCATGCTGTACTGTCCTGGGAATGTTTGATGGGGACAGTGTAGAGGGAGCTTTACTCTGTATCTAACCCCGTACTGTACCTGTCCTGGGAGTGTTTGACGGGGACAGTGTAGAGGGAGCATTACTCTGTATCTAACTCCGTGCTGTAACTGTCCTGGGAGTGTTCGATGGGGAAATTGTAGAGGGAGCTTTAGTCTGTGTCTAAAACTGTGCTGTACCTCTCCTGCGAGGGTTTGAAGCGGCATTGTAGAGGGAGCTTTAGAGGGAATATACTCTATATCGAACCTCGTGCTGTACCTGTCCTTGGAGTGTTTGATGGGGACAGTGTAGAGGGAGATTTACTCTGGATCTAACACCGTGCTGTACCTGTCCTGGGAGTGTTTGATGTGGACAGTGTGGAGGGAGATTTACTCTGTCTCTAATCCCGTGCTGTACCTGTCCTGGGAGTGTTTGATGGGGACAGTGTAGAGGGAGATTTACTCTGTATCTAACCCCATGCTGTACCTGTCCTGCGAGTGTTTGATGGGGACAGTGTAGAGGGAGATTTACTCAGTATCGAACCCCATGCTGTACATGTCCTGGGAGTGTTTGATGGGGACAGTGTAGAGGGAGCTTTACGGTGTATCTAACCCCGTGCTGTACTTGTCCTGGGAGTGTTTGATGGGGACAGTGTAGAGGGAGCTTTACTCTGTATCTAACCCCGTGCTGTACCTGTCCTGGGAGTGTTTGAAGGGGACGGTGTGGAGGGAGCTTTACTCTGTATCTAACCCCGTGCTGTACCTATCCTGGGAGTGTTTGATGGGGACAGTGTAGAGGGATATTTACTCTGTACCTAACATCGTGCTGTACCTGTCCTGGGAGTGTTTGATGGGGACAGTGTAGAGGGAGCTTTACTCTGTATCTAACACCGTGCTGTACCTGTCCTGGGAGTGTTTGATGGGGACAGTGTAGAGGGAGATTTACTCTGTATCTAACCCCGTGCTGTACCTGTCCTGGGAGTGTTTGATGGGGATAATGTAGAGGGAGCAGTACTCAGTATCTAACCCCGTGCTGTACCTGTCCTGGGAGTGTTTGATGGGGACGGTGTAGAGGGAGATTTACTCTGTATCTAACCCCGTGTTGTACCTGTCCTGGGAGTGTTTGATGGGGACGGTGTAGAGGGAGCTTTACTCTGTATCTAACCCCGTGCTGTACCTGTCCTCGGAGAGTTTGATGGGGACAGTGAAGAGGGAGCTTTATTCTGTATCTAACCCCGTGCTGTACCTGTCCTGGGAGTGTTTGATGGGGACGGTGTACAGGGAGCTTTACTCTGTATCAAACCCCGTGCTGTCCCTGTCCTGGGAGTGTTTGATGGCAACGGTGTAGTGGGAGATTTACTCTGTATCTAACATCGTGCTGTACCTGTCCTGGGAGTGTTTGATGGGGATAATGTAGAGGGAGCAGTACTCAGTATCTAACCCCGTGCTGTACCTGTCCTGGGAGTGTTTGATGGGGACGGTGTAGAGGGAGATTTACTCTGTATCTAACCCCGTGTTGTACCTGTCCTCGGAGTGTTTGATGGGGACAGTGAAGAGGGAGCTTTACTCTGTATCTAACCCCGTGCTGTACCTGTCCTGGGAGTGTTTGATGGGGACGGTGTACAGGGAGCTTTACTCTGTATCAAACCCCCTGCTGTCCCTGTCCTGGGAGTGTTTGATGGCAACGGTGTAGTGGGAGATTTACTCTGTATCTAATCCCGTGCTGTACCTGTCCTGGGAGTGTTTGATGTGGACAGGTATAGGGAGCTTTACTCTGTACCTAACCCCGTGCTGTACCTGTCCTGGGAGTGTTTGATGGGGACAGTGTAGTGGGAGATTCACTCAGTATCTAACCCCGTGGGGTACCTGTCCTGGGAGTGTTTGATGGGGACAGTGTAGAGGGAGATTTACTCTCTATCTTACCTCCTGCTGTACCTGTCCCAGAATTGTCCTAGGAGTGTTTGGTGCGAATGGGGGAGAGGGAGATCTACTCTATATTTTACCTCCTGCTGCACCTGTCATGGGAGTGAATGGGGGAGAGGGACGGTGTAGAGGGAGTTTTACTCTGTATCTAACCCCATGCTGTATCTGTCCTGGGAGTGTTTGATGGGGACAGTGTAGAGGGAGATTTACTCTGTATCTAACCCCGTGCTGTACCTGTCCTGGGAGTGTTTGATGGGGACAGTGTAGAGGGAGATTTACTCTGTATCTAACCCCGTGCTGTACCTGTCCAGGGAGTGTTTGATGGGGACAGTGTAGAGAGAGCTTTACTCTGTATCTAACCCCGTGTAGTACCTGTCCTGGGAGTGTTTGATGGGGACAGTGTAGCGGGTGATTTACTCTGTATCTAACCCCATGCTGTAACCTGTCCTGGGAGTGTTTGATTGGGACGGTGCAGAGGGAGCTTTACTCTGTATATAACGTCGTGCTGCACCTGTCCAGGGTGTGTTTGATGGGGACAGTGTAGAGGGAGCTTTACTCTGTATCTAAACTCGTGCTGTACCTGTCCTGGGAGTGTTTGATGGGGACAGTGTAGAGGGAGCTTTACTCTGTATCTAACCCCGTGCTGTACCTGTCCTGGGACTGTTTGATAGGGAATGTGTAGAGGGAGCTTTACTCTGTATCTAAACTCGTGCTGTACCTGTCCTGGGAGTGTTTGATGGGGACAGTGTAGAGGGAGATTTACTCTGTATCGAACCCCGTGCTGTACCTGTCCTGGGAGTGTTTGATGGGGACAGTGTAGAGGGAGCTTTACTCTGTATCTAACCCCCTGCTGTACCTGTCCTGGGAGTGTTTGATGGGGACAGTCTAGAGTGAGCTTTACTCTGTTTCTAACCCCATGTTGTACTTGTCCTGGGAGTGTTTGATGGGGACAGTGTAGAGGGAGCTTTACTCTGTATCTAACCCCGTGCTGTACCTGTCCTGGGAGTGTTTGAAGGGGACGGTGTAGAGGGATATTTACTCTGTATCTAACCCCGTGCTGTACCTGTCCTGGGAGTGTTTGATGGGGACAGTGTAGAGGGAGATTTACTCTGTATCTAACCCCGTGCTGTACCTGTCCTGGGAGTGTTTGATGGGGATAATGTAGAGGGAGCAGTACTCAGTATCTAACCCCGTGCTGTACCTGTCCTGGGAGTGTTTGATGGGGACGGTGTAGAGGGAGATTTACTCTGTATCTAACCCCGTGTTGTACCTGTCCTCGGAGAGTTTGATGGGGACAGTGAAGAGGGAGCTTTATTCTGTATCTAACCCCGTGCTGTACCTGTCCTGGGAGTGTTTGATGGGGACGGTGTACAGGGAGCTTTACTCTGTATCAAACCCCGTGCTGTCCCTGTCCTGGGAGTGTTTGATGGCAACGGTGTAGTGGGAGATTTACTCTGTATCTAACCCCGTGCTGTACCTGTCCTGGGAGTGTTTGATGTGGACAGTGTATAGGGAGCTTTACTCTGTATCTAACCCCGTGCTGTACCTGTCCTGGGAGTGTTTGATGGGGACAGTGTAGTGGGAGATTCACTCTGTATCTAACCCAGTGCTGTACCTGTCCTGGGAGTGTTTGATGGGGACAGTGTAGAGGGAGATTTACTCTCTATCTAACCTCCTGCTGTACCTGTCCCAGAATTGTCCTAGGAGTGTTTGGTGCGAATGGGGGAGAGGGAGATCTACTCTATATCTTACCTCCTGCTGCACCTGTCCTGGGAGTGAATGGGGGAGAGGGACGGTGTAGAGGGAGTTTTACTCTGTATCTAACTCCATGCTGTATCTGTCCTGGGAGTGTTTGATGGGGACAGTATAGAGGGAGATTTACTCTGTATCTAACCCCGTGCTGTACCTGTCCTGGGAGTGTTTGATGGGGACAGTGTAGAGAGAGCTTTACTCTGTGTCTAACCCCGTGTAGTACCTGTCCTGGGAGTGTTTGATGGGGACAGTGTAGAGGGAGATTTACTCTGTATCTAACCCCATGCTGTAACCTGTCCTGGGAGTGTTTGATTGGGACAGTGTAGAGGGAGATTTACTCTGTATCTAACCCCGTGCTGTACCTGTCCTGGGAGTGTTTGATGGGGACAGTGCAGAGGGAGCTTTACTCTGTATATAACGTCGTGCTGCACCTGTCCAGGGAGTGTTTGATGGGGACAGTGTAGAGGGAGCTTTACTGTGTATCTAACCCCGTGCTGTACTTGTCCTGGGAGTGTTTGATGGGGACAGTGTAGAGGGAGCTTTACTCTGTATCTAACCACGTGCTGTACCTGTCCTGGGAGTGTTTGATGGGGACAGTGTAGAGAGAGCTTTACTCTGTATCTAAACTCGTGCTGTACCTGTCCTGGGAGTGTTTGAAGGGGACGGTGTGGAGGGAGCTTTACTCTGTATCTAACCCCGTGCTGTACCTGTCCTGGGAGTGTTTGATGGGGGACAGTGTAGAGGGATATTTACTCTGTATCTAACATCGTGCTGTACCTGTCCTGGGAGTGTTTGGTGGGGACAGTGTAGAGGGAGCTTTACTCTGTATCTAACATCGTGCTGTACCTGTCCTGGGAGTGTTTGATGGGGACAGTGTAGAGGGAGCAGTACTCAGTATCTAACCCCGTGCTGTACCTGTCCTGGGAGTGTTTGATGGGGACGGTGTAGAGGGAGATTGACTCTGTATCTAACCCCGTGTTGTACCTGTCCTCGGAGTGTTTGATGGGGACAGTGAAGAGGGAGCTTTACTCTGTATCTAACCCCGTGCTGTACCTGTCCTGGGAGTGTTTGATGGGGACGGTGTACAGGGAGCTTTACTCTGTATCAAACCCCCTGCTGTCCCTGTCCTGGGAGTGTTTGATGGCAACGGTGTAGTGGGAGATTTACTCTGTATCTAATCCCGTGCTGTACCTGTCCTGGGAGTGTTTGATGTGGACAGGTATAGGGAGCTTTACTCTGTATCTAACCCCGTGCTGTACCTGTCCTGGGAGTGTTTGATGGGGACAGTGTAGAGGGAGCTTTACTCTGTATCTAACCCCGTGCTGTACCTGTCCTGGGAGTGTTTGATGGGGACAGTGTAGAGTGAGCTTTACTCTGTATCTAACCCCATGCTGTACTGTCCTGGGAGTGTTTGATGGGGACAGTGTAGAGGGAGTTTTACTCTGTATCTAACCCCGTGCTGTACCTGTCCTGGGAGTCTTTGATGGGGATGGCGTAGAGGCAGCTTTACTCTGTATCTAAACCCGTGCTGTACCTGTCCTGGGAGTGTTTGATGTGGACAGTGTAGAGGGAGATTTATTCTGTATCTAACACCGTGCTGTTCCTCTCCTGGGAGTGTTTGATACAGACGGTGTAGAGGGAGCTTTACTCTGTATCTAACCCCGTGCTGTACCTGTCCTGGGAGTCTTTGATGTGGACAGTATAGAGGGAGATTTACTCTGTATCTAACCCCGTGCTGTACCTGTCCTGGGAGTGTTTGATGGGGATGGTGTAGAGGGAGATTTACTCTAAATCTAACCCCGTGCCGTACCTGTCCTGGGAGTGTTTGATGGGGACAGTGTAGAGGGACGTTACTCTGTATCCAACCCCGTGCTGTACCTGTCCTCGGAGTGTTTGATGGGGACAGTGTAGAGGGAGCTTTACTCTTTATCTAAACCCTTGTTGTACCTATCCTGGGAAAGTTGTTAGGGATGGTTTAGAGGGAATTTACACTATATCTAACCTCGTGCTGTAACTGTCCTGGGAGTGTTTGATGGGGACAGTCTAGAGTGAGCTTTACTCTGTATCTAACCCCATGCTGTACTGTCCTGGGAGTGTTCGATGGGGAAATTGTAGAGGGAGATTTAGTCCGTGTCTAAAACTGTGCTGTACCTCTCCTGCGAGGTTTTGAAGCGGCATTGTAGAGGGAGCTTTAGAGGGAATATACTCTATATCGAACCTCGTGCTGTACCTGTCCTGGGAGTGTTTGATGGCAACGGTGTAGTGGGAGATTTACTCTGTATCTAACCCCGTGCTGTACCTGTCCTGGGAGTGTTTGATGTGGACAGTGTATAGGGAGCTTTACTCTGTATCTAACCCCGTGCTGTACCTGTCCTGGGAGTGCTTGATGGGGACAGTGTAGAGAGAGCTTTACTCTGTATCTAAACTCGTGCTGTACCTGTCCTGGGAGTGTTTGAAGGGGACGGTGTGGAGGGAGCTTTACTCTGTATCTAACCCCGTGCTGTACCTGTCCTGGGAGTGTTTGATGGGGGACAGTGTAGAGGGATATTTACTCTGTATCTAACATCGTGCTGTACCTGTCCTGGGAGTGTTTGGTGGGGACAGTGTAGAGGGAGCTTTACTCTGTATCTAACATCGTGCTGTACCTGTCCTGGGAGTGTTTGATGGGGACAGTGTAGAGGGAGCAGTACTCAGTATCTAACCCCGTGCTGTACCTGTCCTGGGAGTGTTTGATGGGGACGGTGTAGAGGGAGATTTACTCTGTATCTAACCCCGTGTTGTACCTGTCCTCGGAGAGTTTGATGGGGACAGTGAAGAGGGAGCTTTATTCTGTATCTAACCCCGTGCTGTACCTGTCCTGGGAGTGTTTGATGGGGACGGTGTACAGGGAGCTTTACTCTGTATCAAACCCCGTGCTGTCCCTGTCCTGGGAGTGTTTGATGGCAACGGTGTAGTGGGAGATTTACTCTGTATCTAACCCCGTGCTGTACCTGTCCTGGGAGTGTTTGATGTGGACAGTGTATAGGGAGCTTTACTCTGTATCTAACCCCGTGCTGTACCTGTCCTGGGAGTCTTTGATGGGGACAGTGTAGTGGGAGATTCACTCTGTATCTAACCCCGTGCTGTACCTGTCCTGGGAGTGTTTGATGGGGACAGTGTAGAGGGAGATTTACTCTCTATCTAACCTCCTGCTGTACCTGTCCCAGAATTGTCCTAGGAGTGTTTGGTGCGAATGGGGGAGAGGGAGATCTACTCTATATCTTACCTCCTGCTGCACCTGTCCTGGGAGTGAATGGGGGAGAGGGACGTTGTAGAGGGAGTTTTACTCTGTATCTAACTCCATGCTGTATCTGTCCTGGGAGTGTTTGATGGGGACAGTATAGAGGGAGATTTACTCTGTATCTAACCCCGTGCTGTACCTGTCCTGGGAGTGTTTGATGGGGACAGTGTAGAGAGAGCTTTACTCTGTATCTAACCCCGTGTAGTACCTGTCCTGGGAGTGTTTGATGGGGACAGTGTAGAGGGAGATTTACTCTGTATCTAACCCCATGCTGTAACCTGTCCTGGGAGTGTTTGATTGGGACAGTGTAGAGGGAGATTTACTCTGTATCTAACCCCGTGCTGTACCTGTCCTGGGAGTGTTTGATGGGGACAGTGCAGAGGGAGCTTTACTCTGTATATAACGTCGTGCTGCACCTGTCCAGGGAGTGTTTGATGGGGACAGTGTAGAGGGAGCTTTACTGTGTATCTAACCCCGTGCTGTACTTGTCCTGGGAGTGTTTGATGGGGACAGTGTAGAGGGAGCTTTACTCTGTATCTAACCACGTGCTGTACCTGTCCTGGGAGTGTTTGATGGGGACAGTGTAGAGAGAGCTTTACTCTGTATCTAAACTCGTGCTGTACCTGTCCTGGGAGTGTTTGAAGGGGACGGTGTGGAGGGAGCTTTACTCTGTATCTAACCCCGTGCTGTACCTGTCCTGGGAGTGTTTGATGGGGGACAGTGTAGAGGGATATTTACTCTGTATCTAACATCGTGCTGTACCTGTCCTGGGAGTGTTTGGTGGGGACAGTGTAGAGGGAGCTTTACTCTGTATCTAACATCGTGCTGTACCTGTCCTGGGAGTGTTTGATGGGGACAGTGTAGAGGGAGCAGTACTCAGTATCTAACCCCGTGCTGTACCTGTCCTGGGAGTGTTTGATGGGGACGGTGTAGAGGGAGATTGACTCTGTATCTAACCCCGTGTTGTACCTGTCCTCGGAGTGTTTGATGGGGACAGTGAAGAGGGAGCTTTACTCTGTATCTAACCCCGTGCTGTACCTGTCCTGGGAGTGTTTGATGGGGACGGTGTACAGGGAGCTTTACTCTGTATCAAACCCCCTGCTGTCCCTGTCCTGGGAGTGTTTGATGGGGACGGTGTAGTGGGAGATTTACTCTGTATCTAATCCCGTGCTGTACCTGTCCTGGGAGTGTTTGATGTGGACAGGTATAGGGAGCTTTACTCTGTACCTAACCCCGTGCTGTACCTGTCCTGGGAGTGTTTGATGGGGACAGTGTAGTGGGAGATTCACTCAGTATCTAACCCCGTGGGGTACCTGTCCTGGGAGTGTTTGATGGGGACAGTGTAGAGGGAGATTTACTCTCTATCTAACCTCCTGCTGTACCTGTCCCAGAATTGTCCTAGGAGTGTTTGGTGCGAATGGGGGAGAGGGAGATCTACTCTATATTTTACCTCCTGCTGCACCTGTCTTGGGAGTGAATGGGGGAGAGGGACGGTGTAGAGGGAGTTTTACTCTGTATCTAACCCCATGCTGTATCTGTCCTGGGAGTGTTTGATGGGGACAGTGTAGAGGGAGATTTACTCTGTATCTAACCCCGTGCTGTACCTGTCCTGGGAGTGTTTGATGGGGACAGTGTAGAGAGAGCTTTACTCTGTATCTAACCCCGTGTAGTACCTGTCCTGGGAGTGTTTGATGGGGACAGTGTAGAGGGAGCTTTACTCTGTATCTAAACTCGTGCTGTACCTGTCCTGGGAGTGTTTGATTGGGACAGTGTAGAGGGAGCTTTACTCTGTATCTAACCCCGTGCTGTACCTGTCCTGGGACTGTTTGATAGGGAATGTGTAGAGGGAGCTTTACTCTGTATCTAACCCCGTGCTGTACCTGTCCTGGGAGTGTTTGATGGGGACAGTGTAGAGGGAGCTTTACTCTGTATCTAACCCCCTGCTGTACCTGTCCTGGGAGTGTTTGATGGGGACAGTCTAGAGTGAGCTTTACTCTGTATCTAACCCCATGCTGTACTGTCCTGGGAGTGTTTGATGGGGACGGTGTAGAGGGAGATTTACTCTGTATCTAACCCCGTGCTGTACCTGTCCTGGGAGTGTTTGATGGGGACGGTGTAGAGGGAGATTTACTCTGTATCTAACCGCGTGCTGTACCTGTCCTGGGAGTGTTTGATGGGGACAGTGTAGAGGGAGATTTACTCTGTATCTAACCCCATGCTGTACCTGTCCTGGGAGTGTTTGATGGGGACAGTGTAGAGGGAGCTTTACTCTGTATCTAACCCCGTGCTGTACCTGTCCTGGGAGTGTTTGATGGGGACAGTCTAGAGTGAGCTTTACTCTGTATCTAACCCCATGCTGTACTGTCCTGGGAGTGTTTGATGGGGACAGTGTAGAGGGAGATTTACTCTGTATCTAACCCCGTGCTGTACCTGCCCTGGGAGTGTTTGATGGGGACAGTGTAGAGGGAGTTTTACTCTGTATCTAACCCCGTGCTGTACCTGTCCTGGGAGTGTTTGAAGGGGATGGCGTAGAGGCAGCTTTACTCTGTATCTAAACCCGTGCTGTACCTGTCCTGGGAGTGTTTGATGGGGACAGTGTAGAGGGAGATTTATTCTGTATCTAACACCGTGCTGTTCCTCTCCAGGGAGTGTTTGATACAGACGGTGTAGAGGGAGCTTTACTCTGTATCTCACCCCGTGCTGTACCTGTCCTGGGAGTCTTTGATGTGGACAGCATAGAGGGAGATTTACTCTGTATCTAACCCCGTGCTGTACCTGTCCTGGGAGTGTTTGATGGGGATGGTGTAGAGGGAGATTTACTCTAAATCTAACCCCGTGCCGTACCTGTCCTGGGAGTGTTTGATGGGGACAGTGTAGAGGGACGTTACTCTGTATCCAACCCCGTGCTGTACCTGTCCTCGGAGTGTTTGATGGGGACAGTGTAGAGGGAGCTTTACTCTTTATCTAAACCCTTGTTGTACCTATCCTGGGAAAGTTGTTAGGGACGGTTTAGAGGGAATTTACACTATATCTAACCTCGTGCTGTAACTGTCCTGGGAGTGTTTGATGGGGACAGTCTAGAGTGAGCTTTACTCTGTATCTAACCCCATGCTGTACTGTCCTGGGAGTGTTCGATGGGGAAATTGTAGAGGGAGCTTTAGTCCGTGTCTAAAACTGTGCTGTACCTCTCCTGCGAGGTTTTGAAGCGGCATTGTAGAGGGAGCTTTAGAGGGAATATACTCTATATCGAACCTCGTGCTTTACCTGTCCTGGGAGTGTTTGATGGCAACGGTGTAGTGGGAGATTTACTCTGTATCTAACCCCGTGCTGTACCTGTCCTGGGAGTGTTTGATGTGGACAGTGTATAGGGAGCTTTACTCTGTATCTAACCCCGTGCTGTACCTGTCCTGGGAGTGCTTGATGGGGACAGTGTAGAGAGAGCTTTACTCTGTATCTAAACTCGTGCTGTACCTGTCCTGGGAGTGTTTGATGGGGACGGTGTAGAGGGAGCTTTACTCTGTATCTAACCCCGTGCTGTACCTGTCCTGGGAGTGTTTGAAGGGGACGGTGTAGAGGGAGATTTACTCTGTATCTAACCCCGTGCTGTACCTGTCCTGGGAGTGTTTGATGGGGGACAGTGTAGAGGGAGCTTTACTCTGTATCTAACATCGTGCTGTACCTGTCCTGGGAGTGTTTGGTGGGGACAGTGTAGAGGGAGCTTTACTCTGTATCTAACATCGTGCTGTACCTGTCCTGGGAGTGTTTGATGGGGACAGTGTAGAGGGAGCAGTACTCAGTTTCTAACCCCGTGCTGTACCTGTCCTGGGAGTGTTTGATGGGGACGGTGTAGAGGGAGATTGACTCTGTATCTAACCCCGTGTTGTACCTGTCCTCGGAGTGTTTGATGGGGACAGTGAAGAGGGAGCTTTACTCTGTATCTAACCCCGTGCTGTACCTGTCCTGGGAGTGTTTGATGGGGACGGTGTACAGGGAGCTTTACTCTGTATCAAACCCCCTGCTGTCCCTGTCCTGGGAGTGTTTGATGGCAACGGTGTAGTGGGAGATTTACTCTGTATCTAATCCCGTGCTGTACCTGTCCTGGGAGTGTTTGATGTGGACAGGTATAGGGAGCTTTACTCTGTACCTAACCCCGTGCTGTACCTGTCCTGGGAGTGTTTGATGGGGACAGTGTAGTGGGAGATTCACTCAGTATCTAACCCCGTGGGGTACCTGTCCTGGGAGTGTTTGATGGGGACAGTGTAGAGGGAGATTTACTCTCTATCTAACCTCCTGCTGTACCTGTCCCAGAATTGTCCTAGGAGTGTTTGGTGCGAATGGGGGAGAGGGAGATCTACTCTATATTTTACCTCCTGCTGCACCTGTCTTGGGAGTGAATGGGGGAGAGGGACGGTGTAGAGGGAGTTTTACTCTGTATCTAACCCCATGCTGTATCTGACCTGGGAGTGTTTGATGGGGACAGTGTAGAGGGAGATTTACTCTGTATCTAACCCCGTGCTGTACCTGTCCTGGGAGTGTTTGATGGGGACAGTGTAGAGAGAGCTTTACTCTGTATCTAACCCCGTGCTGTACCTGTCCTGGGAGTGCTTGATGGGGACAGTGTAGAGGGAGATTCACTCTGTATCTAAGCCCGTGCTGTACCTGTCCTGGGAGTGTTTGATGGGGACAGTGTAGAGGGAGATTTACTCTCTATCTAACCTCCTGCTGTACCTGTCCCAGAATTGTCCTAGGAGTGTTTGGTGCGAATTGGGGAGAGGGAGATCTACTCTATATCTTACCTCCTGCTGCACCTGTCCTGGGAGTGAATGGGGGAGAGGGACGGTGTAGAGGGAGTTTTACTCTGTATCTAACCCCATGCTGTATCTGTCCTGGGAGTGTTTGATGGGGACAGTGTAGAGGGAGATTTACTCTGTATCTAACCCCGTGCTGTACCTGTCCTGGGAGTGTTTGATGGGGACAGTGTAGAGAGAGCTTTACTCTGTATCTAAACTCGTGCTGTACCTGTCCTGGGAGTGTTTGATGGGGACAGTGTAGAGGGAGCTTTATTCAGTATCTAACACCGTGCTGTTCCTCTCCTGGGAGTGTTTGATACAGACGGTGTAGAGGGAGCTTTACTCTGTATCTAACCCCGTGCTGTACCTGTCCTGGGAGTCTTTGATGTGGACAGTATAGAGGGAGATTTACTCTGTATCTAACCCCGTGCTGTACCTGTCCTGGGAGTGTTTGATGGGGACAGTGTAGAGGGAGCTTTACTCTGTATCTAACCCCGTGCTGTACCTGTCCTGGGAGTGTTTGATGGGGACAGTGTAGAGGGAGATTTACTCTAAATCTAACCCCGTGCCGTACCTGTCCTGGGAGTGTTTGATGGGGACAGTGTAGAGGGACGTTACTCTGTATCCAACCCCGTGCTGTACCTGTCCTCGGAGTGTTTGATGGGGACAGTGTAGAGGGAGCTTTACTCTTTATCTAAACCCTTGTTGTACCTATCCTGGGAAAGTTGTTAGGGACGGTTTAGAGGGAATTTACACTATATCTAACCTCGTGCTGTAACTGTCCTGGGAGTGTTTGATGGGGACAGTCTAGAGTGAGCTTTACTCTGTATCTAACCCCGTGCTGTACCTGTCCTGGGAGTGTTCGATGGGGAAATTGAAGAGGGAGCTTTAGTCCGTGTCTAAAACTGTGCTGTACCTCTCCTGCGAGGTTTTGAAGCGGCATTGTAGAGGGAGCTTTAGAGGGAATATACTCTATATCGAACCTCGTGCTGTACCTGTCCAGGGAGTGTTTGATGGCAACGGTGTAGTGGGAGATTTACTCTGTATCTAACCCCGTGCTGTACCTGTCCTGGGAGTGTTTGATGTGGACAGTGTATAGGGAGCTTTACTCTGTATCTAACCCCGTGCTGTACCTGTCCTGGGAGTGCTTGATGGGGACAGTGTAGAGGGAGATTCACTCTGTATCTAAGCCCGTGCTGTACCTGTCCTGGGAGTGTTTGATGGGGACAGTGTAGAGGGAGATTTACTCTCTATCTAACCTCCTGCTGTACCTGTCCCAGAATTGTCCTAGGAGTGTTTGGTGCGAATTGGGGAGAGGGAGATCTACTCTATATCTTACCTCCTGCTGCACCTGTCCTGGGAGTGAATGGGGGAGAGGGACGGTGTAGAGGGAGTTTTACTCTGTATCTAACCCCATGCTGTATCTGTCCTGGGAGTGTTTGATGGGGACAGTGTAGAGGGAGATTTACTCTGTATCTAACCCCGTGCTGTACCTGTCCTGGAAGTGTTTGATGGGGACAGTGTAGAGAGAGCTTTACTCTGTATCTAACCCCGTGTAGTACCTGTCCTGGGAGTGTTTGATGGGGACAGTGTAGAGGGAGATTTACTCTGTATCTAACCCCATGCTGTAACCTGTCCTGGGAGTGTTTGATTGGGACGGTGCAGAGGGAGCTTTACTCTGTATATAACGTCGTGCTGCACCTGTCCTGGGAGTGTTTGATGGGGACAGTGTAGAGGGAGCTTTACTCTGTATCTAACCTCGTGCTGTTCCTGTCCTGGGAGTGTTTGATGGGGATAGTGTAGAGGGAGCTTTACTCTGTATCTAACCCCGTGCTGTACCTGTCCTGGGAGTTTTTGATGGGGACGGTGTAGAGGGAGATTTACTCTGTATCTACCCCCGTGCTGTACGTTTCCTGCGAGTGCTTGATGGGGACAGTGTAGAGGGAGCTTTACACTGTATCGAACCGCGTGCTGTACCTGTCCTGGGAGAGTTTGATGGGGACAGTGTAGAGGGAGATTTACTCTGTATCTAACCCCGTGCGGTACCTGTCCTGGGAGTGTTTGATGGGGACAGTGTAGAAGGAGCTTTACACTGTATCTAACCCCGTGCTGTACCTGTCCTGCGAGTGTTTGATGGGGACAGTGTAGAGGGAGCTTTACTCTGCATCTCACCCCGTGCTGTACCTGTCCTGGGAGTGTTTGATGGGGACAGTGTAGAGGAATATTTACTCTGTATCTAACACGATGCTCAACTTGTCCTGGGAGTTTTTGCTGGGGACGGTGGAGAGGGAGCATTAATCTGTATCTAACCCTATGCTGTACCTGTCCTTGGAGTGTTTGATGGGGACAGTGAAGAGGGAGCATTACTCTGTATCTCACCCTTTGCTGTACCTGTCCCGGGAGTGTTTGATGGGGACAGTGTAGAGGGAGCTTTATTCTGTATCTAACCCCGTGCTGTACCTGTCCTCGGTGTGTTTGATGGGGACAGTGTAGAGGGAGCTTTACTCTGTATCTAACCCCGTGCTGTACCTGTCCTGGGAGTGTTTGATGGGGATGGTGTAGAGGGAGATTTACTCTGTATCTAACACCGTGCTGTACCTGTCCTCGGTGTGTTTGATGGGGACAGTGTAGAGGGAGCTTTACTCTGTATCTAACCCCGTGCTGTACCTGTCCTGGGAGTGTTTGATGGGGACAGTGTAGAGGGAGCTTTACTCTGTATCTAACCCCGTGCTGTACCTGTCCTGGGAGTGTTTGATGGGGACGGTGCAGAGGGAGCATTACTCTGTATCTCACCCTTTGCTGTACCTGTCCCGGGAGTGTTTGATGGGGACAGTGTAGAGGGAGCTTTATTCTGTATCTAACCCCGTGCTGTACCTGTCCTCGGTGTGTTTGATGGGGACAGTGTAGAGGGAGCTTTACTCTGTATCTAACCCCGTGCTGTACCTGTCCTGGGAGTGCTAGATGGGGACAGTGTAGAGGAAGCTTTACTCTGCATCTCACCCCGTGCTGTATCTGTCCTGGGAGTGTTTGATGGGGACAGTGTAGAGGGAATCTAACTCTGTATCTAATCGCGCGCTGTACCTGTCCTGGGAGTGTTTGATGGGTCACTCTAGAGGGAGATTTACTCTATATCTAACCCCGTGCTTTATCTGTCCTGGGAGAGATTGATGGGGATGGTATAGAGGGAGAATTACTTTGTATCTCACCCTTTGCTGTACCTGTCCGGGGAGAGTTTGATGGGGACAGTATAGAGGGAGCTGTATTCTGTATCTAACCCTGTGCTGTAACTGTCCAGGGAGTGCTAGATGGGGACAGTGTAGAGGGAGCATAACTCTGTATCTAACCCCGTGCAGTACCTGTCCTGGGAGTGTTTGATGGGGACAGTGTAGAGGGAGATTTACTCAGTATCTAACCCCGTGCTGTACCTGTCCTGGGAGTGTTTGATGGGGACGGTGTAGAGGGAGATTTACTCTGTATCTAACACCGTGCGGTACCTGTCCTGGGAGTGTTTGATGGGGACGGTGTAGAGGGAGATTGACTCTGTATCTAACCCCGTGTTGTACCTGTCCTCGGAGTGTTTGATGGGGACAGTGAAGAGGGAGCTTTACTCTGTATCTAACCCCGTGCTGTACCTGTCCTGGGAGTGTTTGATGGGGACGGTGTACAGGGAGCTTTACTCTGTATCAAACCCCCTGCTGTCCCTGTCCTGGGAGTGTTTGATGGCAACGGTGTAGTGGGAGATTTACTCTGTATCTAATCCCGTGCTGTACCTGTCCTGGGAGTGTTTGATGTGGACAGGTATAGGGAGCTTTACTCTGTATCTAACCCCGTGCTGTACCTGTCCTGGGAGTGTTTGATGGGGACAGTGTAGAGGGAGCTTTACTCTGTATCTAACCCCGTGCTGTACCTGTCCTGGGAGTGTTTGATGGGGACAGTGTAGAGTGAGCTTTACTCTGTATCTAACCCCATGCTGTACTGTCCTGGGAGTGTTTGATGGGGACAGTGTAGAGGGAGTTTTACTCTGTATCTAACCCCGTGCTGTACCTGTCCTGGGAGTCTTTGATGGGGATGGCGTAGAGGCAGCTTTACTCTGTATCTAAACCCGTGCTGTACCTGTCCTGGGAGTGTTTGATGTGGACAGTGTAGAGGGAGATTTATTCTGTATCTAACACCGTGCTGTTCCTCTCCTGGGAGTGTTTGATACAGACGGTGTAGAGGGAGCTTTACTCTGTATCTAACCCCGTGCTGTACCTGTCCTGGGAGTCTTTGATGTGGACAGTATAGAGGGAGATTTACTCTGTATCTAACCCCGTGCTGTACCTGTCCTGGGAGTGTTTGATGGGGATGGTGTAGAGGGAGATTTACTCTAAATCTAACCCCGTGCCGTACCTGTCCTGGGAGTGTTTGATGGGGACAGTGTAGAGGGACGTTACTCTGTATCCAACCCCGTGCTGTACCTGTCCTCGGAGTGTTTGATGGGGACAGTGTAGAGGGAGCTTTACTCTTTATCTAAACCCTTGTTGTACCTATCCTGGGAAAGTTGTTAGGGATGGTTTAGAGGGAATTTACACTATATCTAACCTCGTGCTGTAACTGTCCTGGGAGTGTTTGATGGGGACAGTCTAGAGTGAGCTTTACTCTGTATCTAACCCCATGCTGTACTGTCCTGGGAGTGTTCGATGGGGAAATTGTAGAGGGAGATTTAGTCCGTGTCTAAAACTGTGCTGTACCTCTCCTGCGAGGTTTTGAAGCGGCATTGTAGAGGGAGCTTTAGAGGGAATATACTCTATATCGAACCTCGTGCTGTACCTGTCCTGGGAGTGTTTGATGGCAACGGTGTAGTGGGAGATTTACTCTGTATCTAACCCCGTGCTGTACCTGTCCTGGGAGTGTTTGATGTGGACAGTGTATAGGGAGCTTTACTCTGTATCTAACCCCGTGCTGTACCTGTCCTGGGAGTGCTTGATGGGGACAGTGTAGAGAGAGCTTTACTCTGTATCTAAACTCGTGCTGTACCTGTCCTGGGAGTGTTTGAAGGGGACGGTGTGGAGGGAGCTTTACTCTGTATCTAACCCCGTGCTGTACCTGTCCTGGGAGTGTTTGATGGGGGACAGTGTAGAGGGATATTTACTCTGTATCTAACATCGTGCTGTACCTGTCCTGGGAGTGTTTGGTGGGGACAGTGTAGAGGGAGCTTTACTCTGTATCTAACATCGTGCTGTACCTGTCCTGGGAGTGTTTGATGGGGACAGTGTAGAGGGAGCAGTACTCAGTATCTAACCCCGTGCTGTACCTGTCCTGGGAGTGTTTGATGGGGACGGTGTAGAGGGAGATTTACTCTGTATCTAACCCCGTGTTGTACCTGTCCTCGGAGAGTTTGATGGGGACAGTGAAGAGGGAGCTTTATTCTGTATCTAACCCCGTGCTGTACCTGTCCTGGGAGTGTTTGATGGGGACGGTGTACAGGGAGCTTTACTCTGTATCAAACCCCGTGCTGTCCCTGTCCTGGGAGTGTTTGATGGCAACGGTGTAGTGGGAGATTTACTCTGTATCTAACCCCGTGCTGTACCTGTCCTGGGAGTGTTTGATGTGGACAGTGTATAGGGAGCTTTACTCTGTATCTAACCCCGTGCTGTACCTGTCCTGGGAGTCTTTGATGGGGACAGTGTAGTGGGAGATTCACTCTGTATCTAACCCCGTGCTGTACCTGTCCTGGGAGTGTTTGATGGGGACAGTGTAGAGGGAGATTTACTCTCTATCTAACCTCCTGCTGTACCTGTCCCAGAATTGTCCTAGGAGTGTTTGGTGCGAATGGGGGAGAGGGAGATCTACTCTATATCTTACCTCCTGCTGCACCTGTCCTGGGAGTGAATGGGGGAGAGGGACGTTGTAGAGGGAGTTTTACTCTGTATCTAACTCCATGCTGTATCTGTCCTGGGAGTGTTTGATGGGGACAGTATAGAGGGAGATTTACTCTGTATCTAACCCCGTGCTGTACCTGTCCTGGGAGTGTTTGATGGGGACAGTGTAGAGAGAGCTTTACTCTGTATCTAACCCCGTGTAGTACCTGTCCTGGGAGTGTTTGATGGGGACAGTTTAGAGGGAGATTTACTCTGTATCTAACCCCATGCTGTAACCTGTCCTGGGAGTGTTTGATTGGGACAGTGTAGAGGGAGATTTACTCTGTATCTAACCCCGTGCTGTACCTGTCCTGGGAGTGTTTGATGGGGACAGTGCAGAGGGAGCTTTACTCTGTATATAACGTCGTGCTGCACCTGTCCAGGGAGTGTTTGATGGGGACAGTGTAGAGGGAGCTTTACTGTGTATCTAACCCCGTGCTGTACTTGTCCTGGGAGTGTTTGATGGGGACAGTGTAGAGGGAGCTTTACTCTGTATCTAACCACGTGCTGTACCTGTCCTGGGAGTGTTTGATGGGGACAGTGTAGAGAGAGCTTTACTCTGTATCTAAACTCGTGCTGTACCTGTCCTGGGAGTGTTTGAAGGGGACGGTGTGGAGGGAGCTTTACTCTGTATCTAACCCCGTGCTGTACCTGTCCTGGGAGTGTTTGATGGGGGACAGTGTAGAGGGATATTTACTCTGTATCTAACATCGTGCTGTACCTGTCCTGGGAGTGTTTGGTGGGGACAGTGTAGAGGGAGCTTTACTCTGTATCTAACATCGTGCTGTACCTGTCCTGGGAGTGTTTGATGGGGACAGTGTAGAGGGAGCAGTACTCAGTATCTAACCCCGTGCTGTACCTGTCCTGGGAGTGTTTGATGGGGACGGTGTAGAGGGAGATTGACTCTGTATCTAACCCCGTGTTGTACCTGTCCTCGGAGTGTTTGATGGGGACAGTGAAGAGGGAGCTTTACTCTGTATCTAACCCCGTGCTGTACCTGTCCTGGGAGTGTTTGATGGGGACGGTGTACAGGGAGCTTTACTCTGTATCAAACCCCCTGCTGTCCCTGTCCTGGGAGTGTTTGATGGGGACGGTGTAGTGGGAGATTTACTCTGTATCTAATCCCGTGCTGTACCTGTCCTGGGAGTGTTTGATGTGGACAGGTATAGGGAGCTTTACTCTGTACCTAACCCCGTGCTGTACCTGTCCTGGGAGTGTTTGATGGGGACAGTGTAGTGGGAGATTCACTCAGTATCTAACCCCGTGGGGTACCTGTCCTGGGAGTGTTTGATGGGGACAGTGTAGAGGGAGATTTACTCTCTATCTAACCTCCTGCTGTACCTGTCCCAGAATTGTCCTAGGAGTGTTTGGTGCGAATGGGGGAGAGGGAGATCTACTCTATATTTTACCTCCTGCTGCACCTGTCTTGGGAGTGAATGGGGGAGAGGGACGGTGTAGAGGGAGTTTTACTCTGTATCTAACCCCATGCTGTATCTGTCCTGGGAGTGTTTGATGGGGACAGTGTAGAGGGAGATTTACTCTGTATCTAACCCCGTGCTGTACCTGTCCTGGGAGTGTTTGATGGGGACAGTGTAGAGAGAGCTTTACTCTGTATCTAACCCCGTGTAGTACCTGTCCTGGGAGTGTTTGATGGGGACAGTGTAGAGGGAGCTTTACTCTGTATCTAAACTCGTGCTGTACCTGTCCTGGGAGTGTTTGATGGGGACAGTGTAGAGGGAGCTTTACTCTGTATCTAACCCCGTGCTGTACCTGTCCTGGGACTGTTTGATAGGGAATGTGTAGAGGGAGCTTTACTCTGTATCTAACCCCGTGCTGTACCTGTCCTGGGAGTGTTTGATGGGGACAGTGTAGAGGGAGCTTTACTCTGTATCTAAGCCCCTGCTGTACCTGTCCTGGGAGTGTTTGATGGGGACAGTCTAGAGTGAGCTTTACTCTGTATCTAACCCCATGCTGTACTGTCCTGGGAGTGTTTGATGGGGACGGTGTAGAGGGAGATTTACTCTGTATCTAACCCCGTGCTGTACCTGTCCTGGGAGTGTTTGATGGGGACGGTGTAGAGGGAGATTTACTCTGTATCTAACCGCGTGCTGTACCTGTCCTGGGAGTGTTTGATGGGGACAGTGTAGAGGGAGATTTACTCTGTATCTAACCCCATGCTGTACCTGTCCTGGGAGTGTTTGATGGGGACAGTGTAGAGGGAGCTTTACTCTGTATCTAACCCCGTGCTGTACCTGTCCTGGGAGTGTTTGATGGGGACAGTCTAGAGTGAGCTTTACTCTGTATCTAACCCCATGCTGTACTGTCCTGGGAGTGTTTGATGGGGACAGTGTAGAGGGAGATTTACTCTGTATCTAACCCCGTGCTGTACCTGCCCTGGGAGTGTTTGATGGGGACAGTGTAGAGGGAGTTTTACTCTGTATCTAACCCCGTGCTGTACCTGTCCTGGGAGTGTTTGATGGGGATGGCGTAGAGGCAGCTTTACTCTGTATCTAAACCCGTGCTGTACCTGTCCTGGGAGTGTTTGATGGGGACAGTGTAGAGGGAGATTTATTCTGTATCTAACACCGTGCTGTTCCTCTCCAGGGAGTGTTTGATACAGACGGTGTAGTGGGAGCTTTACTCTGTATCTCACCCCGTGCTGTACCTGTCCTGGGAGTCTTTGATGTGGACAGCATAGAGGGAGATTTACTCTGTATCTAACCCCGTGCTGTACCTGTCCTGGGAGTGTTTGATGGGGATGGTGTAGAGGGAGATTTACTCTAAATCTAACCCCGTGCCGTACCTGTCCTGGGAGTGTTTGATGGGGACAGTGTAGAGGGACGTTACTCTGTATCCAACCCCGTGCTGTACCTGTCCTCGGAGTGTTTGATGGGGACAGTGTAGAGGGAGCTTTACTCTTTATCTAAACCCTTGTTGTACCTATCCTGGGAAAGTTGTTAGGGACGGTTTAGAGGGAATTTACACTATATCTAACCTCGTGCTGTAACTGTCCTGGGAGTGTTTGATGGGGACAGTCTAGAGTGAGCTTTACTCTGTATCTAACCCCATGCTGTACTGTCCTGGGAGTGTTCGATGGGGAAATTGTAGAGGGAGCTTTAGTCCGTGTCTAAAACTGTGCTGTACCTCTCCTGCGAGGTTTTGAAGCGGCATTGTAGAGGGAGCTTTAGAGGGAATATACTCTATATCGAACCTCGTGCTTTACCTGTCCTGGGAGTGTTTGATGGCAACGGTGTAGTGGGAGATTTACTCTGTATCTAACCCCGTGCTGTACCTGTCCTGGGAGTGTTTGATGGGGACAGTGTAGTGGGAGATTTACTCTGTATCTAACCCCGTGCTGTACCTGTCCTGGGAGTGTTTGATGTGGACAGTGTATAGGGAGCTTTACTCTGTATCTAACCCCGTGCTGTACCTGTCCTGGGAGTGCTTGATGGGGACAGTGTAGAGAGAGCTTTACTCTGTATCTAAACTCGTGCTGTACCTGTCCTGGGAGTGTTTGAAGGGGACGGTGTAGAGGGAGCTTTACTCTGTATCTAACCCCGTGCTGTACCTGTCCTGGGAGTGTTTGATGGGGGACAGTGTAGAGGGATATTTACTCTGTATCTAACATCGTGCTGTACCTGTCCTGGGAGTGTTTGGTGGGGACAGTGTAGAGGGAGCTTTACTCTGTATCTAACATCGTGCTGTACCTGTCCTGGGAGTGTTTGATGGGGACAGTGTAGAGGGAGATTTACTCTGTATCTAACCCCGTGCTGTACCTGTCCTGGGAGTGTTTGATGGGGACAGTGTAGAGGGAGCAGTACTCAGTTTCTAACCCCGTGCTGTACCTGTCCTGGGAGTGTTTGATGGGGACGGTGTAGAGGGAGATTGACTCTGTATCTAACCCCGTGTTGTACCTGTCCTCGGAGTGTTTGATGGGGACAGTGAAGAGGGAGCTTTACTCTGTATCTAACCCCGTGCTGTACCTGTCCTGGGAGTGTTTGATGGGGACGGTGTACAGGGAGCTTTACTCTGTATCAAACCCCCTGCTGTCCCTGTCCTGGGAGTGTTTGATGGCAACGGTGTAGTGGGAGATTTACTCTGTATCTAATCCCGTGCTGTACCTGTCCTGGGAGTGTTTGATGTGGACAGGTATAGGGAGCTTTACTCTGTACCTAACCCCGTGCTGTACCTGTCCTGGGAGTGTTTGATGGGGACAGTGTAGTGGGAGATTCACTCAGTATCTAACCCCGTGGGGTACCTGTCCTGGGAGTGTTTGATGGGGACAGTGTAGAGGGAGATTTACTCTCTATCTAACCTCCTGCTGTACCTGTCCCAGAATTGTCCTAGGAGTGTTTGGTGCGAATGGGGGAGAGGGAGATCTACTCTATATTTTACCTCCTGCTGCACCTGTCTTGGGAGTGAATGGGGGAGAGGGACGGTGTAGAGGGAGTTTTACTCTGTATCTAACCCCATGCTGTATCTGACCTGGGAGTGTTTGATGGGGACAGTGTAGAGGGAGATTTACTCTGTATCTAACCCCGTGCTGTACCTGTCCTGGGAGTGTTTGATGGGGACAGTGTAGAGAGAGCTTTACTCTGTATCTAACCCCGTGCTGTACCTGTCCTGGGAGTGCTTGATGGGGACAGTGTAGAGGGAGATTCACTCTGTATCTAAGCCCGTGCTGTACCTGTCCTGGGAGTGTTTGATGGGGACAGTGTAGAGGGAGATTTACTCTCTATCTAACCTCCTGCTGTACCTGTCCCAGAATTGTCCTAGGAGTGTTTGGTGCGAATTGGGGAGAGGGAGATCTACTCTATATCTTACCTCCTGCTGCACCTGTCCTGGGAGTGAATGGGGGAGAGGGACGGTGTAGAGGGAGTTTTACTCTGTATCTAACCCCATGCTGTATCTGTCCTGGGAGTGTTTGATGGGGACAGTGTAGAGGGAGATTTACTCTGTATCTAACCCCGTGCTGTACCTGTCCTGGGAGTGTTTGATGGGGACAGTGTAGAGAGAGCTTTACTCTGTATCTAAACTCGTGCTGTACCTGTCCTGGGAGTGTTTGATGGGGACAGTGTAGAGGGAGCTTTATTCAGTATCTAACACCGTGCTGTTCCTCTCCTGGGAGTGTTTGATACAGACGGTGTAGAGGGAGCTTTACTCTGTATCTAACCCCGTGCTGTACCTGTCCTGGGAGTCTTTGATGTGGACAGTATAGAGGGAGATTTACTCTGTATCTAACCCCGTGCTGTACCTGTCCTGGGAGTGTTTGATGGGGACAGTGTAGAGGGAGCTTTACTCTGTATCTAACCCCGTGCTGTACCTGTCCTGGGAGTGTTTGATGGGGACAGTGTAGAGGGAGATTTACTCTAAATCTAACCCCGTGCCGTACCTGTCCTGGGAGTGTTTGATGGGGACAGTGTAGAGGGACGTTACTCTGTATCCAACCCCGTGCTGTACCTGTCCTCGGAGTGTTTGATGGGGACAGTGTAGAGGGAGCTTTACTCTTTATCTAAACCCTTGTTGTACCTATCCTGGGAAAGTTGTTAGGGACGGTTTAGAGGGAATTTACACTATATCTAACCTCGTGCTGTAACTGTCCTGGGAGTGTTTGATGGGGACAGTCTAGAGTGAGCTTTACTCTGTATCTAACCCCATGCTGTACTGTCCTGGGAGTGTTCGATGGGGAAATTGAAGAGGGAGCTTTAGTCCGTGTCTAAAACTGTGCTGTACCTCTCCTGCGAGGTTTTGAAGCGGCATTGTAGAGGGAGCTTTAGAGGGAATATACTCTATATCGAACCTCGTGCTGTACCTGTCCAGGGAGTGTTTGATGGCAACGGTGTAGTGGGAGATTTACTCTGTATCTAACCCCGTGCTGTACCTGTCCTGGGAGTGTTTGATGTGGACAGTGTATAGGGAGCTTTACTCTGTATCTAACCCCGTGCTGTACCTGTCCTGGGAGTGCTTGATGGGGACAGTGTAGAGGGAGATTCACTCTGTATCTAAGCCCGTGCTGTACCTGTCCTGGGAGTGTTTGATGGGGACAGTGTAGAGGGAGATTTACTCTCTATCTAACCTCCTGCTGTACCTGTCCCAGAATTGTCCTAGGAGTGTTTGGTGCGAATTGGGGAGAGGGAGATCTACTCTATATCTTACCTCCTGCTGCACCTGTCCTGGGAGTGAATGGGGGAGAGGGACGGTGTAGAGGGAGTTTTACTCTGTATCTAACCCCATGCTGTATCTGTCCTGGGAGTGTTTGATGGGGACAGTGTAGAGGGAGATTTACTCTGTATCTAACCCCGTGCTGTACCTGTCCTGGAAGTGTTTGATGGGGACAGTGTAGAGAGAGCTTTACTCTGTATCTAACCCCGTGTAGTACCTGTCCTGGGAGTGTTTGATGGGGACAGTGTAGAGGGAGATTTACTCTGTATCTAACCCCATGCTGTAACCTGTCCTGGGAGTGTTTGATTGGGACGGTGCAGAGGGAGCTTTACTCTGTATATAACGTCGTGCTGCACCTGTCCTGGGAGTGTTTGATGGGGACAGTGTAGAGGGAGCTTTACTCTGTATCTAACCTCGTGCTGTTCCTGTCCTGGGAGTGTTTGATGGGGATAGTGTAGAGGGAGCTTTACTCTGTATCTAACCCCGTGCTGTACCTGTCCTGGGAGTTTTTGATGGGGACGGTGTAGAGGGAGATTTACTCTGTATCTACCCCCGTGCTGTACGTTTCCTGCGAGTGCTTGATGGGGACAGTGTAGAGGGAGCTTTACACTGTATCGAACCGCGTGCTGTACCTGTCCTGGGAGAGTTTGATGGGGACAGTGTAGAGGGAGATTTACTCTGTATCTAACCCCGTGCGGTACCTGTCCTGGGAGTGTTTGATGGGGACAGTGTAGAAGGAGCTTTACACTGTATCTAACCCCGTGCTGTACCTGTCCTGCGAGTGTTTGATGGGGACAGTGTAGAGGGAGCTTTACTCTGCATCTCACCCCGTGCTGTACCTGTCCTGGGAGTGTTTGATGGGGACAGTGTAGAGGAATATTTACTCTGTATCTAACACGATGCTCAACTTGTCCTGGGAGTTTTTGCTGGGGACGGTGGAGAGGGAGCATTAATCTGTATCTAACCCTATGCTGTACCTGTCCTTGGAGTGTTTGATGGGGACAGTGAAGAGGGAGCATTACTCTGTATCTCACCCTTTGCTGTACCTGTCCCGGGAGTGTTTGATGGGGACAGTGTAGAGGGAGCTTTATTCTGTATCTAACCCCGTGCTGTACCTGTCCTCGGTGTGTTTGATGGGGACAGTGTAGAGGGAGCTTTACTCTGTATCTAACCCCGTGCTGTACCTGTCCTGGGAGTGTTTGATGGGGATGGTGTAGAGGGAGATTTACTCTGTATCTAACACCGTGCTGTACCTGTCCTCGGTGTGTTTGATGGGGACAGTGTAGAGGGAGCTTTACTCTGTATCTAACCCCGTGCTGTACCTGTCCTGGGAGTGTTTGATGGGGACAGTGTAGAGGGAGCTTTACTCTGTATCTAACCCCGTGCTGTACCTGTCCTGGGAGTGTTTGATGGGGACGGTGCAGAGGGAGCATTACTCTGTATCTCACCCTTTGCTGTACCTGTCCCGGGAGTGTTTGATGGGGACAGTGTAGAGGGAGCTTTATTCTGTATCTAACCCCGTGCTGTACCTGTCCTCGGTGTGTTTGATGGGGACAGTGTAGAGGGAGCTTTACTCTGTATCTAACCCCGTGCTGTACCTGTCCTGGGAGTGCTAGATGGGGACAGTGTAGAGGAAGCTTTACTCTGCATCTCACCCCGTGCTGTATCTGTCCTGGGAGTGTTTGATGGGGACAGTGTAGAGGGAATCTAACTCTGTATCTAATCGCGCGCTGTACCTGTCCTGGGAGTGTTTGATGGGTCACTCTAGAGGGAGATTTACTCTATATCTAACCCCGTGCTTTATCTGTCCTGGGAGAGATTGATGGGGATGGTATAGAGGGAGAATTACTTTGTATCTCACCCTTTGCTGTACCTGTCCGGGGAGAGTTTGATGGGGACAGTATAGAGGGAGCTGTATTCTGTATCTAACCCTGTGCTGTAACTGTCCAGGGAGTGCTAGATGGGGACAGTGTAGAGGGAGCATAACTCTGTATCTAACCCCGTGCAGTACCTGTCCTGGGAGTGTTTGATGGGGACAGTGTAGAGGGAGATTTACTCTGTATCTAACCCCGTGCTGTACCTGTCCTGGGAGTGTTTGATGGGGACGGTGTAGAGGGAGATTTACTCTGTATCTAACACCGTGCGGTACCTGTCCTGGGAGTGTTTGATGGAGACAGTGTAGAGGGAGCTTTAGTCTGTATCTAACCCCGTGCTGTACCTGTCCTGGGAGTGTTTGATGGGGACGGTGTAGAGGGAGATTTACTCTGTATCTAACACCGTGCTATACCTGTCCTGGGAGTGTTTGATGGGGACAGTGTAGAGGGAGCTTTACTCTGTATCTAACCCCGAGCTGTACCTGTCCTGGGAGAGTTTAATGGGGACAGTGTCGAGGGAGATTTATTCTGTATCTAACCCCGTGCTGTACCTGTCCTGGGAGTGTTTGATGGGGACAGTGTACAGGGAGATTTACTCTGTATCTAACCCCGTGCTGTACCTGTCCTGGGAGTGTTTGATGGGGACAGTGTACAGGGAGCATTACTCTGTATCTAACCCTTTGCTGTACCTGTCCTGGTAGTGTTTGATGGGGCACTGTAGTGGGAGCATTACTGTGTATCTAACCCCGTGCTGCACCTGTCCTGGAAGTGTTTGATGGGGACAGTGTAGAGGGAGCATTACTCTGTATCTAACCATTTGCTGTACCTGTCCTGGGAGTGTTTGATGGGGACAGTGTAGATGGAGCTAAACACTGTATCTAACCCCGTGCTGTACCTGTCCTGGGAGTGTTTGATGGGGACGGTGTAGAGGGAGCTTTACTCTGTATCTAACACCGTGCTGTACCTGTTCAAGGAGTGTTTGATGGGGACAGTGTAGAGGGAGCTTTACTCTGTATCTAACCCCGTGCTGTACCTGTCCTGGGAGTGTTTGATGGGGACGGTGTAGAGGGAGATTTACTCTGTATCTAACACCGTGCTGTACCTGTCCTGGGAGTGTTTGATGGGGACAGTGTAGAGGGAGCTTTACTCTGTATCTAACCCCGAGCTGTACCTGTCCTGGGAGAGATTAATGGGGACAGTGTCGAAGGAGATTTACTCTGTATCTAACCCCGTGCTGTAACTGTCCTGGGAGTGTTTGATGGGGACAGTGTACAGGGAGATTTACTCTGTATCTAACCCCGTGCCGTACCTGTCCTGGGAGTGTTTGATGGGGACAGTGTACAGGGAGCATTACTCTGTATCTAACCCTTTGCTGTACCTGTCCTGGTAGTGTTTGATGGGGCACTGTAGTGGGAGCATTACTGTGTATCTAACCCCGTGCTGCACCTGTCCTGGAATTGTTTGATGGGGACAGTGTAGAGAGAGCATTACTCTGTATCTAACCCTTTGCTTTACCTGTCCTGGGAGTGTTTGATGGGGACAGTGTAGATGGAGCTAAACTCTGTATCTAACCCCGTGCTGTACCTGTCCTGGGAGTGTTTGACGGGGACAGTGTAGAGGGAGATTTACTCTGTATCTAACCCCGTGCTGTACCTGTCCTGGGAGTGTTTGATGGGGACAGTGTAGAGGGAGCTTTACTCTGTATCTAACCCCGTGCTGTACCTGTCCTGGGAGTGTTTGCTGGGGACGGTGGAGAGGGAGCATTAATCTGTATCTAACCCTATGCTGTACCTGTCCTTGGAGTGTTTGATGGGGACAGTGAAGAGGGAGTTTTACTCTGTATCTAACCCCGTGCTGTACCTGTCCTGGGAGTGTTTGATGGGGACGGTGCAGAGGGAGCATTACTCTGTATCTCACCCTTTGCTGTACCTGTCCCGGGAGTGTTTGATGGGGACAGTGTAGAGGGAGCTTTATTCTGTATCTAACCCCGTGCTGTACCTGTCCTCGGTGTGTTTGATGGGGACAGTGTAGAGGGAGCTTTACTCTGTATCTAACCCCGTGCTGTACCTGTCCTGGGAGTGCTAGATGGGGACAGTGTAGAGGAAGCTTTACTCTGCATCTCACCCCGTGCTGTATCTGTCCTGGGAGTGTTTGATGGGGACAGTGTAGAGGGAATCTAACTCTGTATCTAATCGCGCGCTGTACCTGTCCTGGGAGTGTTTGATGGGTCACTCTAGAGGGAGATTTACTCTATATCTAACCCCGTGCTTTATCTGTCCTGGGAGAGATTGATGGGGATGGTATAGAGGGAGAATTACTCTGTATCTCACCCTTTGCTGTACCTGTCCGGGGAGAGTTTGATGGGGACAGTGTAGAGGGAGCTGTATTCTGTATCTAACCCTGTGCTGTAACTGTCCAGGGAGTGCTAGATGGGGACAGTGTAGAGGGAGCATAACTCTGTATCTAACCCCGTGCAGTACCTGTCCTGGGAGTGTTTGATGAGGACAGTGTAGAGGGAGATTTACTCAGTATCTAACCCCGTGCTGTACCTGTCCTGGGAGTGTTTGATGGGGACGGTGTAGAGGGAGATTTACTCTGTATCTAACACCGTGCGGTACCTGTCCTGGGAGTGTTTGATGGAGACAGTGTAGAGGGAGCTTTAGTCTGTATCTAACCCCGTGCTGTACCTGTCCTGGGAGTGTTTGATGGGGACGGTGTAGAGGGAGATTTACTCTGTATCTAACACCGTGCTGTACCTGTCCTGGGAGTGTTTGATGGGGACAGTGTAGAGGGAGCTTTACTCTGTATCTAACCCCGAGCTGTACCTGTCCTGGGAGAGTTTAATGGGGACAGTGTCGAGGGAGATTTACTCTGTATCTAACCCCGTGCTGTACCTGTCCTGGGAGTGTTTGATGGGGACAGTGTACAGGGAGATTTACTCTGTATCTAACCCCGTGCTGTACCTGTCCTGGGAGTGTTTGATGGGGACAGTGTACAGGGAGCATTACTCTGTATCTAACCCTTTGCTGTACCTGTCCTGGTAGTGTTTGATGGGGCACTGTAGTGGGAGCATTACTGTGTATCTAACCCCGTGCTGCACCTGTCCTGGAAGTGTTTGATGGGGACAGTGTAGAGGGAGCATTACTCTGTATCTAACCATTTGCTGTACCTGTCCTGGGAGTGTTTGATGGGGACAGTGTAGATGGAGCTAAACTCTGTATCTAACCCCGTGCTGTACCTGTCCTGGGAGTGTTTGATGGGGACGGTGTAGAGGGAGCTTTACTCTGTATCTAACACCGTGCTGTACCTGTTCAAGGAGTGTTTGATGGGGACAGTGTAGAGGGAGCTTTACTCTGTATCTAACCCCGTGCTGTACCTGTCCTGGGAGTGTTTGATGGGGACGGTGTAGAGGGAGATTTACTCTGTATCTAACACCGTGCTGTACCTGTCCTGGGAGTGTTTGATGGGGACAGTGTAGAGGGAGCTTTACTCTGTATCTAACCCCGAGCTGTACCTGTCCTGGGAGAGATTAATGGGGACAGTGTCGAAGGAGACTTACTCTGTATCTAACCCCGTGCTGTACCTGTCCTGGGAGTGTTTGATGGGGACAGTGTAGAGGGAGATTTACTCTGTATCTAACCCCGTGCCGTACCTGTCCTGGGAGTGTTTGATGGGGACAGTGTACAGGGAGCATTACTCTGTATCTAACCCTTTGCTGTACCTGTCCTGGTAGTGTTTGATGGGGCACTGTAGTGGGAGCATTACTGTGTATCTAACCCCGTGCTGCACCTGTCCTGGAAGTGTTTGATGGGGACATGTAGAGAGAGCATTACTCTGTATCTAACCCTTTGCTTTACCTGTCCTGGGAGTGTTTGATGGGGACAGTGTAGATGGAGCTAAACTCTGTATCTAACCCCGTGCTGTACCTGTCCTGGGAGTGTTTGATGGGGACGGTGTAGAGGGAGCTTTACTCTGTATCTAACCCCGTGCTGTACCTGTCCTGGGAGTGTTTGATGGGGACAGTGTAGATGGAGCTAAACTCTGTATCTACCCCCGTGCTGTACGTTTCCTGGGAGTGCTTGATGGGGACAGTGTAGACGGAGATTTACACTGTATCGAACCGCGTGCTGTACCTGTCCTGGGAGAGTTTGATGGGGACGGTGTAGAGGGAGATTTACTCTGTATCTAACCCCGTGCTGTACCTGTCCTGGGAGTGTTTGATGGGGATGGTGTAGAGGAAGCTTTACTCTGTATCTAAACCCGTGCTGTACCTGTCCTGGGAGTCTTTGATGGGGACAGTGTAGAGGGAGATTTTCTCTGTATCTAACCCCATGCTGTACATGTCCTGGGAGTGTTTGATGGGGACAGTGTAGAGGGAGATTTACTCTGTATCTAACTCCGTGCTGTACCTGTCCTGGGAGTGTTTGATGGGGACAGTGTAGAGGGAGCTTTACTCTGTATCTAACCCCGTGCTGTACCTGTCCTGGGAGTGTTTGATGGGGACAGTGTAGAGGGAGATTTACTCTGTATCTAACCCCGTGCTGAACCTGTCCTGGGAGTGTTTGATGGGGACAGTGTAGAGGGAGATTTTCTCTGTATCTAACCCCATGCTGTACCTGTCCTGGGAGTGTTTGATGGGGACAGTGAAGAGGGAGCTTTACTCTGGATCTAACCCCGTGCTGTATCTGTCCTGGGAATGTTTGATGGGGACAGTGAAGAGGGAGCTTTACTCTGGATCTAACCCCGTGCTGTATCTGTCATGGGAGTGTTTGATGGGGACAGTGTAGAGGGAGCTTTACTCTCTATCTAACCCCGTGCCGTACCTGTCCTGGGAGTGTTTGATGGGGACAGTGTACAGGGAGCATTACTCTGTATCTAACCCTTTGCTGTACCTGTCCTGGTAGTGTTTGATGGGGCACTGTAGTGGGAGCATTACTGTGTATCTAACCCCGTGCTGCACCTGTCCTGGAAGTGTTTGATGGGGACATGTAGAGAGAGCATTACTCTGTATCTAACCCTTTGCTTTACCTGTCCTGGGAGTGTTTGATGGGGACAGTGTAGATGGAGCTAAACTCTGTATCTAACCCCGTGCTGTACCTGTCCTGGGAGTGTTTGATGTGGACGGTGTAGAGGGAGCTTTACTCTTTATCTAACCCCGTGCTGTACCTGTCCTGGGAGTGTTTGATGGGGACGGTGTAGTGGGAGCTTTGCTCTGTATCTAACCCCGTGCTGTACCTGTCCTGGGAGTGTTTGATGGGGACGGTGTAGAGGGAGATTTACTCTGTATCTAACCCCGTGCTGTACCTGTCCTGGGAGTATTTGATGGGGACAGTGTAGAGGGAGCTTTACTCTGTATCTAAAAGTGTGCTGTACCTGTCCTGGGAGTGTTTGATGGGGACGGTGTAGTGGGAGCTTTACTCTGTATCTAATCCCGCGCTGTACCTGTCCTGGGAGTGTTTGATGGGGACAGTGTAGAGGGAGCTTTACTCTGTATCTAACCCCGTGCTGTACCTGTCCTGGGAGTGTTTGATGGGGACAGTGTAGAGGGAGCTTTACTCTGTATCTAACAGCATGCTGTACCTGTCCTGGGAGCGTTTGATGGAGACGGTGTAGAGGGAGCTTTACGCTGTATCTAACCCCGTGCTATACCTGTGCTGGGAGTGTTTGATGGAGACAGTGTCGAGGGAGATTTACTCTGTATCTAACCCCGTGCTGTACCTGTCCAGGGAGTGTTTGATGGGGACGGTGGAGAGGGAGTTTTACTCTCTATCTAAACCCATGCTGTCCCTGTCCTAGGAGTGTTTGATGGGGACAGTGTATAGGGATTTTACTCTGTATCTTACCCCTGATGTACCTGTCCTAGGAGTGTTTGATGGGGATGGTGTAGAGGGAGCTTTACTCTGTATCTAACCCCGTGCTCTACCTGTCCTGGGAGTGTTTGATGGGGACGGTGGAGAGGGACCATTACTCTGTATCTAACCCTATGCTGTACCTGTCCTGGGAGTGTTTGATGGGGACAGTGAAGAGGGAGTTTTACTCTGTATCTAACCCCGTACTGTACCTGTCCTGGAGTGTTTGATGGGGACAGTGTAGAGGGAGCTTTACTCTGTATCTCACCCTTTGCTGTACCTGTCCTGGGAGTGTTTGATGGGGACAGTGTAGAGGGAGCTTTATTCCGTATCTTACCCCGTGCTGTAACTGTCCTGGGAGTGCTTAATGGGGACAGTGTAGAGGGACCTTAACTCTGTATCTAACCCCATGCTGTACCTGTCCTGGGAGTGTTAAATGGGGACAGTGTAGAGGGATCTTTACTCGGTATCTAACCCCGTGCTGTACCTGTACTGGGAGTGTTTGATGAGGACAGTGTAGAGGGAGCTTTACTCTGTATCTAAACCCGTGCTGTACCTGTCCTGGGAGTGTTTGATGGGGACAGTGAAGAGGGAGTTTTACTCTGTATCTAACCCCGTGCTGTACCTGTCCTGGGAGTGTTTGATGGGTCAGTCTAGAGGGAGATTTACTCTATATCTAACCCCGTGCTTTATCTGTCCTGGGAGAGATTGATGGGGATGGTGTAGAGGGAGCATTACTCTGTATCTCACCCTTTGCTGTACCTGTCCGGGGAGAGTTTGATGGGGACAGTGTAGAGGGAGCTGTATTCTGTATCTAACCCTGTGCTGTAACTGTCCAGGGAGTGCTAGATGGGGACAGTGTAGAAGGAGCATAACTCTGTATCTAACCCCGTGCAGTACCTGTCCTGGGAGTGTTTGATGGGGACAGTGTAGAGGGAGATTTACTCTGTATCTAACCCTGTGCTGTAACTGTCCAGGGAGTGCTAGATGGGGACAGTGTAGAGGGAGCATAACTCTGTAACTAACCCCGTGCAGTACCTGTCCTGGGAGTGTTTGATGGGGACAGTGTAGAGGGAGATTTACTCTGTATCTAACCCCGTGCTGTACCTGTCCTGGGAGTGTTTGATGGGGACGGAGTAGAGGGAGATTTACTCTGTATCTAACCCCGTGCTGTACCTGTCCTGGGAGTATTTGATGGGGACAGTGTAGAGGGAGCTTTACTCTGTATCTAAAAGTGTGCTGTACCTGTCCTGGGAGTGTTTGATGGGGACGGTGTAGTGGGAGCTTTACTCTGTATCTAATCCCGCGCTGTACCTGTCCTGGGAGTGTTTGATGGGGACAGTGTAGAGGGAGCTTTACTCTGTATCTAACCCCGTGCTGTACCTGTCCTGGGAGTGTTTGATGGGGACAGTGTAGAGGGAGCTTTACTCTGTATCTAACAGCATGCTGTACCTGTCCTGGGAGCGTTTGATGGAGACGGTGTAGAGGGAGCTTTACGCTGTATCTAACCCCGTGCTATACCTGTGCTGGGAGTGTTTGATGGAGACAGTGTCGAGGGAGATTTACTCTGTATCTAACCCCGTGCTGTACCTGTCCAGGGAGTGTTTGATGGGGACGGTGGAGAGGGAGTTTTACTCTCTATCTAAACCCATGCTGTCCCTGTCCCAGGAGTGTTTGATGGGGACAGTGTATAGGGATTTTACTCTGTATCTTACCCCTGATGTACCTGTCCTAGGAGTGTTTGATGGGGATGGTGTAGAGGGAGCTTTACTCTGTATCTAACCCCGTGCTCTACCTGTCCTGGGAGTGTTTGATGGGGACGGTGGAGAGGGACCATTACTCTGTATCTAACCCTATGCTGTACCTGTCCTGGGAGTGTTTGATGGGGACAGTGAAGAGGGAGTTTTACTCTGTATCTAACCCCGTACTGTACCTGTCCTGGAGTGTTTGATGGGGACAGTGTAGAGGGAGCTTTACTCTGTATCTCACCCTTTGTTGTACCTGTCCTGGGAGTGTTTGATGGGGACAGTGTAGAGGGAGCTTTATTCCGTATCTTACCCCGTGCTGTAACTGTCCTGGGAGTGCTTAATGGGGACAGTGTAGAGGGAGCTTAACTCTGTATCTAACCCCATGCTGTACCTGTCCTGGGAGTGTTAAATGGGGACAGTGTAGAGGGATCTTTACTCGGTATCTAACCCCGTGCTGTACCTGTACTGGGAGTGTTTGATGAGGACAGTGTAGAGGGAGCTTTACTCTGTATCTAAACCCGTGCTGTACCTGTCCTGGGAGTGTTTGATGGGGACAGTGAAGAGGGAGTTTTACTCTGTATCTAACCCCGTGCTGTACCTGTCCTGGGAGTGTTTGATGGGTCAGTCTAGAGGGAGATTTACTCTATATCTAACCCCGTGCTTTATCTGTCCTGGGAGAGATTGATGGGGATGGTGTAGAGGGAGCATTACTCTGTATCTCACCCTTTGCTGTACCTGTCCGGGGAGAGTTTGATGGGGACAGTGTAGAGGGAGCTGTATTCTGTATCTAACCCTGTGCTGTAACTGTCCAGGGAGTGCTAGATGGGGACAGTGTAGAAGGAGCATAACTCTGTATCTAACCCCGTGCAGTACCTGTCCTGGGAGTGTTTGATGGGGACAGTGTAGAGGGAGATTTACTCTGTATCTAACCCTGTGCTGTAACTGTCCAGGGAGTGCTAGATGGGGACAGTGTAGAGGGAGCATAACTCTGTATCTAACCCCGTGCAGTACCTGTCCTGGGAGTGTTTGATGGGGACAGTGTAGAGGGAGATTTACTCTGTATCTAACCCCGTGCTGTACCTGTCCTGGGAGTGTTTGATGGGGACGGTGTAGAGGGAGATTTACTCTGTATCTAACACCGTGCGGTACCTGTCCTGGGAGTGTTTGATGGAGACAGTGTAGAGGGAGCTTTAGTCTGTATCTAACCCCGTGCTGTACCTGTCCTGGGAGTGTTTGATGGGGACGGTGTAGAGGGAGATTTACTCTGTATCTAACACCGTGCTGTACCTGTCCTGGGAGTGTTTGATGGGGACAGTGTAGAGGGAGCTTTACTCTGTATCTAACCCCGAGCTGTACCCGTCCTGGGAGAGTTTAATGGGGACAGTGTCGAGGGAGATTTACTCTGTATCTAACCCCGTGCTGTACCTGTCCTGGGAGTGTTTGATGGGGACAGTGTAGAGGGAGATTTACTCTGTATCTAACCCCGTGCCGTACCTGTCCTGGGAGTGTTTGATGGGGACAGTGTACAGGGAGCATTACTCTGTATCTAACCCTTTGCTGTACCTGTCCTGGTAGTGTTTGATGGGGCACTGTAGTGGGAGCATTACTGTGTATCTAACCCCGTGCTGCACCTGTCCTGGAAGTGTTTGATGGGGACAGTGTAGAGGGAGCATTTCTCTGTATCTAACCCTTTGCTGTACCTGTCCTGGGAGTGTTTGATGGGGACAGTGTAGATGGAGCTAAACTCTGTATCTAACCCCGTGCCGTACCTGTCCTGGGAGTGTTTGATGGGGACGGTGTAGAGGGAGCTTTACTCTGTATCTAACCCCGTGCTGTACCTGTCCTGGGAGTGTTTGATGGGGACAGTGTAGAGGGAGCTTTACTCTGTATCGAACCGCGTGCTGTACCTGTCCTGGGAGTGTTTGACGGGGACAGAGTAGAGGGAGCTTTACTCTGTATCTAACCCTGTTTTGTACCTGTCCTGGGAGTGTTTGATGGGGATAGTGTAGAGGGAGCTTTACTCTGTATCTTACCCCGTGCTGTACCTGTCCTGGGAGTGTTTCATGGGGACAGTGTAGAGGGAGATTTACTCTGTATCTAACCCTGTGCTGCTCTGTCCAGGGAGTGTTTGATGGGGACAGTGAAGAGGGAGCTTTACTCTGTATCTAACCCCGTGCTGTACCTGTCCTGGGAGTGTTTGCTGGGGACGGTGGAGAGGGAGCATTAATCTGTACTAACCCTATGCTGTACCTGTCCTTGGAGTGTTTGATGGGGACAGTGAAGAGGGAGTTTTACTCTGTATCTAACCCCGTGCTGTACCTGTCCTGGGAGTGTTTGATGGGGACGGTGCAGAGGGAGCATTACTCTGTATCTCACCCTTTGCTGTACCTGTCCCGGGAGTGTTTGATGGGGACAGTGTAGAGGGAGCTTTATTCTGTATCTAACCCCGTGCTGTAACTGTCCTGGGAGTGCTAGATGGGGACAGTGTAGAGGAAGCTTTACTCTGCATCTCACCCCGTGCTGTATCTGTCCTTGGAGTGTTTGATGGGGACAGTGTAGAGGGAATCTAACTCTGTATCTAATCGCGTGCTGTACCTGTCCTGGGAGTGTTTGATGGGTCACTCTAGAGGGAGATTTACTCTATATCTAACCCCGTGCTTTATCTGTCCTGGGAGAGATTGATGGGGATGGTATAGAGGGAGAATTACTCTGTATCTCACCCTTTGCTGTACCTGTCCGGGGAGAGTTTGATGGGGACAGTGTAGAGGGAGCTGTATTCTGTATCTAACCCTGTGCTGTAACTGTCCAGGGAGTGCTAGATAAGGACAGTGTAGAGGGAGCATAACTCTGTATCTAACCCCGTGCAGAACCTGTCCTGGGAGTGTTTGATGGGGACAGTGTAGAGGGAGATTTACTCTGTATCTAACCCCGTGCTGTACCTGTCCTGGGAGTGTTTGATGGGGACGGTGTAGAGGGAGATTTACTCTGTATCTAACACCGTGCGGTACCTGTCCTGGGAGTGTTTGATGGAGACAGTGTAGAGGGAGCTTTAGTCTGTATCTAACCCCGTGCTGTACCTGTCCTGGGAGTGTTTGATGGGGACGGTGTAGAGGGAGATTTACTCTGTATCTAACACCGTGCTGTACCTGTCCTGGGAGTGTTTGATGGGGACAGTGTAGAGGGAGCTTTACTCTGTATCTAACCCCGAGCTGTACCTGTCCTGGGAGAGTTTAATGGGGACAGTGTCGAGGGAGATTTACTCTGTATCTAACCCCGTGCTGTACCTGTCCTGGGAGTGTTTGATGGGGACAGTGTAGAGGGAGCTTTACTCTGTATCTAACCCCGAGCTGTACCCGTCCTGGGAGAGTTTAATGGGGACAGTGTCGAGGGAGATTTACTCTGTATCTAACCCCGAGCTGTACCTGTCCTGGTAGTGTTTGATGGGGCACTGTAGTGGGAGCATTACTGTGTATCTAACCCCGTGCTGCACCTGTCCTGGAAGTGTTTGATGGGGACAGTGTAGAGGGAGCATTACTCTGTATCTAACCCTTTGCTGTACCTGTCCTGGGAGTGTTTGATGGGGACAGTGTAGATGGAGCTAAACTCTGTATCTAACCCCGTGCCGTACCTGTCCTGGGAGTGTTTGATGGGGACGGTGTAGAGGGAGCTTTACTCTGTATCTAACCCCGTGCTGTACCTGTCCTGGGAGTGTTTGATGGGGACAGTGTAGAGGGAGCTTTACTCTGTATCGAACCGCGTGCTGTACCTGTCCTGGGAGTGTTTGACGGGGACAGAGTAGAGGGAGCTTTACTCTGTATCTAACCCTGTTTTGTACCTGTCCTGGGAGTGTTTGATGGGGATAGTGTAGAGGGAGCTTTACTCTGTATCTTACCCCGTGCTGTACCTGTCCTGGGAGTGTTTCATGGGGACAGTGTAGAGGGAGATTTACTCTGTATCTAACCCTGTGCTGCTCTGTCCAGGGAGTGTTTGATGGGGACAGTGAAGAGGGAGCTTTACTCTGTATCTAACCCCGTGCTGTACCTGTCCTGGGAGTGTTTGCTGGGGACGGTGGAGAGGGAGCATTAATCTGTATCTAACCCTATGCTGTACCTGTCCTTGGAGTGTTTGATGGGGACAGTGAAGAGGGAGTTTTACTCTGTATCTAACCCCGTGCTGTACCTGTCCTGGGAGTGTTTGATGGGGACGGTGCAGAGGGAGCATTACTCTGTATCTCACCCTTTGCTGTACCTGTCCCGGGAGTGTTTGATGGGGACAGTGTAGAGGGAGCTTTATTCTGTATCTAACCCCGTGCTGTAACTGTCCTGGGAGTGCTAGATGGGGACAGTGTAGAGGAAGCTTTACTCTGCATCTCACCCCGTGCTGTATCTGTCCTTGGAGTGTTTGATGGGGACAGTGTAGAGGGAATCTAACTCTGTATCTAATCGCGTGCTGTACCTGTCCTGGGAGTGTTTGATGGGTCACTCTAGAGGGAGATTTACTCTATATCTAACCCCGTGCTTTATCTGTCCTGGGAGAGATTGATGGGGATGGTATAGAGGGAGAATTACTCTGTATCTCACCCTTTGCTGTACCTGTCCGGGGAGAGTTTGATGGGGACAGTGTAGAGGGAGCTGTATTCTGTATCTAACCCTGTGCTGTAACTGTCCAGGGAGTGCTAGATGGGGACAGTGTAGAGGGAGCATAACTCTGTATCTAACCCCGTGCAGAACCTGTCCTGGGAGTGTTTGATGGGGACAGTGTAGAGGGAGATTTACTCTGTATCTAACCCCGTGCTGTACCTGTCCTGGGAGTGTTTGATGGGGACGGTGTAGAGGGAGATTTACTCTGTATCTAACACCGTGCGGTACCTGTCCTGGGAGTGTTTGATGGAGACAGTGTAGAGGGAGCTTTAGTCTGTATCTAACCCCGTGCTGTACCTGTCCTGGGAGTGTTTGATGGGGACGGTGTAGAGGGAGATTTACTCTGTATCTAACACCGTGCTGTACCTGTCCTGGGAGTGTTTGATGGGGACAGTGTAGAGGGAGCTTTACTCTGTATCTAACCCCGAGCTGTACCTGTCCTGGGAGAGTTTAATGGGGACAGTGTCGAGGGAGATTTACTCTGTATCTAACCCCGTGCTGTACCTGTCCTGGGAGTGTTTGATGGGGACAGTGTACAGGGAGATTTACTCTGTATCTAACCCCGTGCTGTACCTGTCCTGGGAGTGTTTGATGGGGACAGTGTACAGGGAGCATTACTCTGTATCTAACCCTTTGCTGTACCTGTCCTGGTAGTGTTTGATGGGGCACTGTAGTGGGAGCATTACTGTGTATCTAACCCCGTGCTGCACCTGTCCTGGAAGTGTTTGATGGGGACAGTGTAGAGGGAGCATTACTCTGTATCTAACCATTTGCTGTACCTGTCCTGGGAGTGTTTGATGGGGACAGTGTAGATGGAGCTAAACTCTGTATCTAACCCCGTGCTGTACCTGTCCTGGGAGTGTTTGATGGGGACGGTGTAGAGGGAGCTTTACTCTGTATCTAACCCCGTGCTGTACCTGTCCTGGGAATGTTTGATGGGGACAGTGTAGAGGGAGCTATACTCTGTATCTAACCCCGTGCTGTACCTGTCCTGGGAGTGTTTGATGGGGACAGTGTAGAGGGAGCTTTACTCTGTATCTAACACTTTGCTGTACCTGTCCTGGGAGTGTTTGATGGGGCAGTGTAGCGGGAGCTTTACTCTGTACCTACCCCCGTGCTGTACGTTTCCTGGGAGTGCTTGATGGGGACAGTGTAGAGGGAGCTTTACACTGGATCGAACCGCGTGCTGTACCTGTCCTGGGAAAGTTTGATGGGGACAGAGTAGAGGGAGATTTACTCTGTATCTAACCCCGTGCTGTACCTGTCCTGGGAGTGTTTGATGGGAAAGTGTAGAGGGAGCTTTACTCTGCATCTCACCCCGTGCTGTACCTGTCCTGGGAGTGTTTGATGGGGACAGTGTAGAGAGATATTTACTCAATATCTAACCCCCTGCCGTACCTGTCCAGGGAGTGTTTGATGGGGACAGTGTAGAGGGATCTTAACTCTGTATCTAACCCCGTGCTGTACCTGTCCTGGGAGTGTTTGATGTGGACGGCGTAGATGGTGATTTACTCTGTATCTAACCCCGTGCTGTACCTGTCCTGGGAGTGTTTGATGGGGACAGTGTAGAGGGACCTTTACTCTGTATCTAACCCCGTGCTGTACCTGTCCTGGGAGTGTTTGCTGGGGACAGTGTAGAGGGAGCTTTACTCTGTATCTAACCCCGTGCTGTATCTGTCCTCGGAGTGTTTGATGGGGACAGTGTAGAGGGAGATTTACTCTGTATCTAACGCCGTGCTGTACCTGTCCTGGGAGTGTTTGATGGGGACAGTGTCGAGGGAGATTTACTCTGTATCTAAGCCCGTGCTGTACCTGTCCTGGGAGTGTTTGATGGGGACAGTGTAGAGGCAGCTGTATTCTGTATCTAACCCCGTGCTGTAACTGTCCAGGGAGTGCTAGATGGGGACAGTGTAGAGGGAGCTTAACTCTGTATCTAACCCCATGCAGTACCTGTCCCGGGAGTGTTTGATGGGGACGGTGTAGAGGGAGATTTACTCTGTATCTAACCCCGTGCTGTACCTGTCCTGGGAGTGTTTGATGGGGACAGTGTGGAGGGAGATTAACTCTGTATCTAACCCCGTGCTGTACCTGTCCTGGGAGTGTTTGATGTGGACGGTGTAGAGGGAGATTTACTCTGTATCTAACCCCGTGCTGTACCTGTCCTGGGAGAGTTTAATGGCGACAGTGTAGAGGGAGATTTACTCTGTATCTAACCCCGTGCTCTACCTGTCCTGGGAGTGTTTGATGGGGACAGTTTACAGGGAGCATTACTCTGTATCTAACCCTTTGCTGTACCAGTCCTGGTAGTGTTTGATGGGGCACTGTAGTGGGAGATTTACTCTGTATCTAACCCCGTGCTGCACCTGTCCTGGGAGTGTTTGATGGGGACAGTGTAGAGGAAGATTTACTCTGTATCTAACCCTTTGCTGTACCTGTCCTGGGAGTGTTTGATGAGGACAGTGTAGAGGGAGATTTACTCTGTATCTAACCCCGTGCTGTACCTGTCCTGGGAGTGTTTGATGGGGACAGTGTAGAGGGAGATTAACTCTGTATCTAACCCCGTGCTGTACCTGTCCTGGGAGTGTTTGATGGGGACGGTGTAGAGGGAGATTTACTCTGTATCTAACACCGTGCTGTACCTGTCCTGGGAGTGTTTGATGGGGACAGTGTAGAGGGAGCTTTACTCTGTATCTAACCCCGTGCTGTACCTGTCCTGGGAGAGTTTAATGGGGACAGTGTAGAGGGAGATTTACTCTGTATCTAACCCCGTGCTGTACCTGTCCTGGGAGTGTTTGATGGGGACAGTTTACAGGGAGCATTACTCTGTATCTAACCCTGTGCTGTACCTGTCCTGGGAGTGTTTGATGGGGGACTGTAGTGGGAGCTTTACTCTGTATCTTACCCCGTGCTGCACCTGTCCTGGGAGTGTTTGATGGGGACAGTGTAGAGGAAGATTTACTCTGTATCTAACCCTTTGCTGTACCTGTCCTGGGAGTGTTTGATGGGGACAGTGTAGATGGAGCTAAACTCTGTATCTAACCCCGTGCTGTACCTGTCCTGGGAGTGTTTGATGGGGACAGTGTAGAGGGAGCTTTACTCTGTATCTAACCCCGTGCTGTACCTGTCCTGAGAGTGTTTGATGGGGACGGTGTAGAGGGAGCTTTACTCTGTATCTAACCCCGTGCTGTACCTGTCCTGGGTGTGTTTGATGGGGACAGTGTAGAGGGAGCTTTACTCTGTATCTAACCCCGTGCTGTACCTGTCCTGGGAGTGTTTGATGGGGACAGTGTAGAGGGAGCTTTACTCTGTATCTAACCCTTTGCTGTACCTGTCCTGGGAGTGTTTGTTGGGGCAGCGTAGAGGGAGCTTTACTCTGTACCTACCCCCGTGCTGTACCTTTCCTGGGAGTGTTTGATGGGGACAGTGTAGAGGGAGCTTTACTCTGTATCGAACCGCGTGCTGTACCTGTCCTGGGAGAGTTTGATGGGGACAGTGTAGAGGGAGATTTACTCTGTATCTAACCCCGTGCTGTACCTGTCCTGGGAGTGTTTGATGGGGACAGTGTAGAGGGAGCTTTACTCTGCATCTCACCCCGTGCTGTACCTGTCCTGGGACTGTTTGATGGGGAAGGTTTAGAGGGAGATTTACTCTGTATCTAACCCCGTGCTGTATCTGTCCTGGGAGTGTTTGATGGGGACAGAGTAGAGGGAGCTTTACTCTGTATCTAACCCCGTGCTGTACCTGTCCTGGGAGTGTTTGATGGGGACGGTGTAGAGGGAGCTTTACTCTGTATCTAACACCGTGCTGTACCTGTCCTGGGAGTATTTGATGGGGACAGTGTAGAGGGAGATTTATTCTGTATCTAACCCCGCGTTGTACCTGTCCTGGGAGTGTTTGATGGGGACAGTGTAGAGGGAGCATTACTCTGTACCTAACCCCGTGCTGTACCTGTCCTGGGAGTGTTTGATGGGGACAGTGTAGAGGGAGATTTACTCTGTATGTAACCTCGTGCTGTACCTGTCCTGGGAGTGTTTGATGGGGACAGTGTAGAGGGAGCTTTACTCTGTATCTAACCCCGTGCTGTACCTGTCCTGGGAGTATTTGATGGGGACAGTGTAGAGGGAGATTTATTCTGTATCTAACCCCGTGCTGTACCTGTCCTGGGAGTGTTTGATGTGGACAGTGTAGAGGGAGCTTTACTCTGTACCTAACCCCGTGCTGTACCTGTCCTGGGAGAGGTTGATGGGGACAGTGTAGAGGGATATTTACTCTATATCTAACACGATGCTCGACTTGTCCTGGGAGTGTTTGATAGGGACGGTTTAGAGGGAGCTTTACTCTGTATCTAACCCCGTGCTGTACCTGTCCTGGGAGTGTTTGATGGGGACAGAGTAGAGGGAGCTTTACTCTGTATCTAACCCCGTGCTGTACCTGTCCTGGGAGTGTTTGATGGGGACGGTGTAGAGGAAGCTTTACTCTGTATCTAACCCCGTGCTGTACCTGTCCTGGGAGTGTTTGATGGGGACAGAGTAGAGGGAGCTTTACTCTGTATCTAACCCCGTGCTGTACCTGTCCTGGGAGTGTTTGATGGGGACAGTGTAGAGGGTGATTTACTATGTATCTTACCCCGTGCTGTACCTGTTCTGGGAGTGTTTGATGGGGACAGTGAAGAGGGAGCTTTACTCTGTATCTAACCCCGTGCTGTACCTGTCCTGGGAGTGTTTGATGGGGACAGTGTAGAGGGAGCATTACTCTGTATCTAACCCCGTGCTGTACCTGTTCTGGGAGTGTTTGATGGAGACAGTGTAGAGGGAGATTTACTCTGTATCTAACGCCGTGCAGTACCTGTCCTGGGAGTGTTTGATGGGGACAGTATAGAGGGAGATTTACTCTGTATCTAACGCCGTGCTGTACCTGTCCTGGGAGTGTTTGATGGGGACAGTATAGAGGGAGATTTACTCTGTATCTAACCCCGTGCTGTACCTGTCCTGGGAGTGTTTGATGGGGACAGTGTAGAGGGAGATTTACTCTGTATCTAACCCCGTGCTGTACCTGTCCTGGGAGTGTTTGATGGGGACAGTGTAGAGGGAGCTTTACTCTGCATCTCACCCCGTGCTGTACCTGTCCTGGGACTGTTTGATGGGGACAGTGTAGAGGGCTATTTACTCTGTATCTAACCCCGTGCTGTACCTGTCCTGGGAGTGTTTGCTGGGGAAGGTTTAGAGGGAGATTTACTCTGTATCTAACCCCGTGCTGTATCTGTCCTGGGAGTGTTTGATGGGGACAGAGTAGAGGGAGCTTTACTCTGTATCTAACCCCGTGCTGTACCTGTCCTGGCAGTGTTTGATGGGGACAGAGTAGAGGGAGCTTTACTCTGTATCTAACCCCGTGCTGTACCTGTCCTGGGAGTATTTGATGGGGACAGTGTAGAGGGAGATTTATTCTGTATCTAACCCCGCGTTGTACCTGTCCTGGGAGTGTTTGATGGGGACAGTGTAGAGGGAGCATTACTCTGTACCTAACCGGTGCTGTACCTGTCCTGGGAGTGTTTGATGGGGACAGTGTAGAGGGAGATTTACTCTGTATGTAACCTCGTGCTGTACCTGTCCTGGGAGTGTTTGATGGGGACAGTGTAGAGGGAGCTTTACTCTGTATCTAACCCCGTGCTGTACCTGTCCTGGGAGTATTTGATGGGGACAGTGTAGAGGGAGATTTATTCTGTATCTAACCCCGTGCTGTACCTGTCCTGGGAGTGTTTGATGTGGACAGTGTAGAGGGAGCATTACTCTGTACCTAACCCCGTGCTGTACCTGTCCTGGGAGTGTTTGATGGGGACAGTGTAGAGGGAGATTTACTCTGTATCTAACCCCGTGCTGCACCTGTCCTGGGAGTGTTTGATGGGGACAATGTAGAGGGAGCTTTACTCTGCATCTCACCCCGTGCTGTACCTGTCCTGGGAGAGGTTGATGGGGACAGTTTAGAGGGATATTTACTCTATATCTAACACGATGCTCGACTTGTCCTGGGAGTGTTTGATGGGGACGGTTTAGAGGGAGACTTTCTCTGTATGTTACCCCGTGCTGTATCTGTCCTGGGAGTGTTTGATGGGGACAGTGTAGAGGGAGATTTACTCTGTATCTAACCCCGTACTGTACCTGTCCTGGGAGTGTTTGATGGGGACAGTGTAGAGGGAGCTTTACTCTGTATCTAACCCCGTGCTGTATCTGTCCTGGGAGTGTTTGATGGGGACAGTGTAGAGGGAGATTTACTCTGTATCTAACCCCGTACTGTACCAGTCCTGGGAGTGTTTGATGGGGACAGTGTAGAGGGAGCTTTACTCTGTATCTAACCCCGTGCTGTACCTGTCCTGGGAGTGTTTGATGGGGACAGTGTAGAGGGAGCTTTACTCTGTATCTAACCCCGTGCTGTATCTGTCCTGGGAGTGTTTGATGGGGACAGTGTAGAGGGAGATTTACTCTGTATCTAACCCCGTACTGTACCTGTCCTGGCAGTGTTTGATGGGGAGAGAGTAGAGGGAGCTTAACTCTGTATCTAACCCCGTGCTGTACCTGTCCTGGGAGTGTTTGTTGTGGACGGTGTAGAGGGAGCTTTACTCTGTATCGAACCCCGTGCTGTACCTGTCCTGGGAGTGTTTGATGGGGACAGTGTAGAGGGAGATTTACTCTGTATCTAACCCCGTGCTGTACCTGTTCTGGGAGTGTTTGATGGGGACAGTGAAGACGGAGTTTTACTCTGTATCTAACCCCGTGCTGTACCTGTCCTGGGAGTGTTTGATGGGGACAGTGTAGATGGAGCATTGCTCTGTATCTAACCCTTTGCTGTACCTGTCCTGGGAATGTTTGATGGAGACAGTGTAGAGGGAGATTTACTCTGTATCTAACGCCGTGCTGTACCTGTCCTGGGAGTGTTTGATGGGGACAGTGTAGAGGGAGCATTACTCTGTATCTAACCCTTTGCTGTACCTGTCCTCGGAGTGTTTGATGGGGCAGAGTAGAGGGAGATTTACTCTGTATCTAACCCCGTGCTGTACCTGTCCTGGGAGTGTTTGATGGGGACAGTGTAGAGGGAGCTTTACTCTGTATCTAACCCCGTGCTGTACCTGTCCTGGGAGTGTTTGAAGGGGACGGTGTGGAGGGAGCTTTACTCTGTATCTAACCCCGTGCTGTACCTATCCTGGGAGTGTTTGATGGGGACAGTGTAGAGAGAGCTTTAATCTGTATCTAACCCCGTGCTGTACCTGTCCTGGGACTATTTGATGCGGACAGTGTAGAGGGAGCTTTACTCTACATCTCACCCCGTGCTGTATCTGTCCTGGGAGTGTTTGATGGGGAAAGTGTAGAGGGATATTTACTCTGTATCTAACCCCGTGCCGTTCCTGTCCAGGGAGTGTTTGATGGGGACACTGTAGAGGGAATCTAACTCTGTATCTAACCGCGTGCTGTACCTGTCCTGGGAGTGTTTGATGGGTCAGTCTAGAGGGAGATTTACTCCATATCTAACCCCGTGCTTTATCTGTCCTCGGAGAGATTGATGGGGATGGTGTAGAGGGAGCATTACTCTGTATCTCACCCTTTGCTGTACCTGTCCGGGGAGTGTTTGATGGGGACACTGTAGAGGGAGCTGTATTCTGTATCTAACCCCGTTCTGTAACTGTCCAGGGAGTGCTAGATGGGGACAGTGTAGAGGGAGCTTAACTCGGTATCTAACCCCGTGCAGCAGCTGTCTTGGGAGTGTTTGATGGGGACAGTGTAGAGGGAGATTTACTCTGTATCTAACCCCGTGCTGTACCTGTCCTGGGAGTGTTTGATGGGGACAGTGTAGAGGGAGCTTTACTCTGCATCTCACCCCGTGCTGTACCTGTCCTGGGACTGTTTGATGGGGACAGTGTAGAGGGCTATTTACTCTGTATCTAACCCCGTGCTGTACCTGTCCTGGGAGTGTTTGCTGGGGAAGGTTTAGAGGGAGATTTACTCTGTATCTAACCCCGTGCTGTATCTGTCCTGGGAGTGTTTGATGGGGACAGAGTAGAGGGAGCTTTACTCTGTATCTAACCCCGTGCTGTACCTGTCCTGGCAGTGTTTGATGGGGACAGAGTAGAGGGAGCTTTACTCTGTATCTAACCCCGTGCTGTACCTGTCCTGGGACTATTTGATGCGGACAGTGTAGAGGGAGCTTTACTCTACATCTCACCCCGTGCTGTAACTGTCCTGGGAGTGTTTGATGGGGAAAGTGTAGAGGGATATTTACTCTGTATCTAACCCCGTGCCGTACCTGTCCAGGGAGTGTTTGATGGGGACACTGTAGAGGGAATCTAACTCTGTATCTAACCGCGTGCTGTACCTGTCCTGGGAGTGTTTGATGGGTCAGTCTAGAGGGAGATTTACTCCATATCTAACCCCGTGCTTTATCTGTCCTCGGAGAGATTGATGGGGATGGTGTAGAGGGAGCATTACTCTGTATCTCACCCTTTGCTGTACCTGTCCGGGGAGTGTTTGATGGGGACACTGTAGAGGGAGCTGTATTCTGTATCTAACCCCGTTCTGTAACTGTCCAGGGAGTGCTAGATGGGGACAGTGTAGAGGGAGCTTAACTCGGTATCTAACCCCGTGCAGCAGCTGTCTTGGGAGTATTTGATGGGGACAGTGTAGAGGGATATTTAGTCTGTATCTAACCCCGTGCTGTACCTGTCCTGGGAGTGTTTGCTGGGGAAGGTTTAGAGGGAGATTTACTCTGTATCTAACCCCGTAATGTACCTGTCCTGGGAGTGTTTGATGGGGACAGAGTAGAGGGAGCTTTACTCTGTATCTAACCCCGTGCTGTACCTGTCCTGGCAGGGTTTGATGGGGACAGAGTAGAGGGAGCTTAACTCTGTATCTAACCCCGTGCTGTACCTGTCCTGGGAGTGTTTGTTGTGGACGGTTTAGAGGGTGATTTACTCTGTATCTAACCCCGTGCTGTACCTGTTCTGGGAGTGTTTGATGGGGACAGTGAAGACGGAGTTTTACTCTGTATCTAACCCCGTGCTGTACCTGTCCTGGGAGTGTTTGATGGGGACAGTGTAGATGGAGCATTGCTCTGTATCTAACCCTTTGCTGTACCTGTCCTGGGAGTGTTTGATGGAGACAGTGTAGAGGGAGATTTACTCTGTATCTAACGCCGTGCTGTACCTGTCCTGGGAGTGTTTGATGGGGACAGTGTAGAGGGAGATTTACTCTGTATCTAACCCCGTGCTGTACCTGTCCTGGGAGTGTTTGATGGTTACAGTGTAGAGGGAGCAATACTCTGTACCTAACCCCGTGCTGGACCTGTCCTGGGAGTGTTTGATGGGGACAGTGTAGAGGGAGATTTACTCTGTATGTAACCTCGTGCTGTACCTGTCCTGGGAGTGTTTGATGGGGACAGTGTAGAGGGAGCTTTACTCTGTATCTAACCCCGTGCTGTACCTGTCCTGGGAGTATTTGATGGGGACAGTGTAGAGGGAGATTTATTCTGTATCTAACCCCGTGCTGTACCTGTCCTGGGAGTGTTTGATGTGGACAGTGTAGAGGGAGCATTACTCTGTACCTAACCCCGTGCTGTACCTGTCCTGGGACTGTTTGATGGGGACAGTGTAGAGGGAGATTTACTCTGTATCTAACCCCGTGCTGCACCTGTCCTGGGAGTGTTTGATGGGGACAATGTAGAGGGAGCTTTACTCTGCATCTCACCCCGTGCTGTACCTGTCCTGGGAGAGGTTGATGGGGACAGTGTAGAGGGATATTTACTCTATATCTAACACGATGCTCGACTTGTCCTGGGAGTGTTTGATGGGGACGGTTTAGAGGGAGACTTTCTCTGTATGTTACCCCGTGCTGTACCTGTCCTGGGAGTGTTTGATGGGGACAGAGTAGAGGGAGCTTTACTCTGTATCTAACCCCGTGCTGTACCTGTCCTGGGAGTGTTTGATGGGGACAGTGTAGAGGGAGCTTTACTCTGTATCTAGCCCCGTGCTGTACCTGTCCTGGGAGTGTTTGATGGGGACAGAGTAGAGGGAGCTTTACTCTGTATCTAACCCCGTGCTGTATCTGTCCTGGGAGTGTTTGATGGGGACAGTGTAGAGGGAGGTTTACTCTGTATCTAACCCCGTGCTGTACCTGTCCTGGCAGTGTTTGATGGGGACAGAGTAGAGGGAGCTTAACTCTGTATCTAACCCCGTGCTGTACCTGTCCTGGGAGTGTTTGTTGTGGACGGTGTAGAGGGTGATTTACTCTGTATCTAACCCCGTGCTGTACCTGTTCTGGGAGTGTTTGATGGGGACAGTGAAGACGGAGTTTTACTCTGTATCTAACCCCGTGCTGTACCTGTCCTGGGAGTGTTTGATGGGGACAGTGTAGATGGAGCATTGCTCTGTATCTAACCCTTTGCTGTACCTGTCCTGGGAGTGTTTGATGGAGACAGTGTAGAGGGAGATTTACTCTGTATCTAACGCCGTGCTGTACCTGTCCTGGGAGTGTTTGATGGGGACAGTGTAGAGGGAGCATTACTCTGTATCTAACCCTTTGCTGTACCTGTCCTCGGAGTGTTTGATGGGGCAGTGAAGAGGGAGCTTTACTCTGTATCTAACGCCGTGCTGTACCTGTCCTGGGAGTGTTTGATGGGGACGGTGTAGAGGGTGCTTTACTCTGTATCTAACCCCGTGCTGTACCTGTCCTGGGAGTGTTTGATGGGGACAGTGAAGAGGGAGCTTTACTCTGTATCTAACCCCGTGCTGTACCTGTCCTGGGAGTGTTTGATGGGGACAGTGTAGAGGGAGCATTACTCTGTATCTAACCCTTTGCTGTACCTGTCCTCGGAGTGTTTGATGGGGCAGAGTAGAGGGAGATGTACTCTGTATCTAACCCCGTGCTGTACCTGTCCTGGGAGTGTTTGATGGGGACAGTGTAGAGAGAGCTTTAATCTGTATCTAACCCCGTGCAGTACCTGTCCTGGGACTATTTGATGCGGACAGTGTAGAGGGAGCTTTACACTACATCTCACCCCGTGCTGTATCTGTCCTGGGAGTGTTTGATGGGGAAAGTGTAGAGGGATATTTACTCTGTATCTAACCCCGTGCCGTACCTGTCCAGGGAGTGTTTGATGGGGACAGTGTAGAGGGAATCTAACTCTGTATCTAACCGCGTGCTGTACCTGTCCTGGGAGTGTTTGATGGGTCAGTCTAGAGGGAGATTTACTCTATATCTAACCCCGTGCTTTATCTGTCCTGGGAGAGATTGATGGGGATGGTGTAGAGGGAGCATTACTCTGTATCTAACCCTTTGCTGTACCTGTCCTCGGAGTGTTTGATGGGGCAGTGAAGAGGGAGCTTTACTCTGTATCTAACGCCGTGCTGTACCTGTCCTGGGAGTGTTTGATGGGGACGGTGTAGAGGGTGCTTTACTCTGTATCTAACCCCGTGCTGTACCTGTCCTGGGAGTGTTTGATGGGGACAGTGAAGAGGGAGCTTTACTCTGTATCTAACCCCGTGCTGTACCTGTCCTGGGAGTGTTTGATGGGGACAGTGTAGAGGGAGCATTACTCTGTATCTAACCCTTTGCTGTACCTGTCCTCGGAGTGTTTGATGGGGCAGAGTAGAGGGAGATGTACTCTGTATCTAACCCCGTGCTGTACCTGTCCTGGGAGTGTTTGATGGGGACAGTGTAGAGAGAGCTTTAATCTGTATCTAACCCCGTGCAGTACCTGTCCTGGGACTATTTGATGCGGACAGTGTAGAGGGAGCTTTACACTACATCTCACCCCGTGCTGTATCTGTCCTGGGAGTGTTTGATGGGGAAAGTGTAGAGGGATATTTACTCTGTATCTAACCCCGTGCCGTACCTGTCCAGGGAGTGTTTGATGGGGACAGTGTAGAGGGAATCTAACTCTGTATCTAACCGCGTGCTGTACCTGTCCTGGGAGTGTTTGATGGGTCAGTCTAGAGGGAGATTTACTCTATATCTAACCCCGTGCTTTATCTGTCCTGGGAGAGATTGATGGGGATGGTGTAGAGGGAGCATTACTCTGTATCTCACCCTTTGCTGTACCTGTCCGGGGAGTGTTTGATGGGGACACTGTAGAGGGAGCTGTATTCTGTATCTAACCCCGTTCTGTAACTGTCCAGGGAGTGCTAGATGGGGACAGTGTAGAGGGAGCTTAACTCGGTATCTAACCCCGTGCAGCAGCTGTCTTGGGAGTGTTTGATGGGGACAGTGTAGAGGGAGATTTACTCTGTATCTAACCCCGTGCGGTATCTGTCCTGGGAGTGTTTGATGGCGACAGGGTAGAGGGAGATTAACTCTGTATCTAACACCGTGCTGTACCTGTCCTGGGAGTGTTTGATGGGGACGGTGTAGAGGGAGATTTACTCTGTATCTAACACCGTGCTGTACCTGTCCTGGGAGTGTTTGATGGGGACAGTGTAGAGGGAGCTTTACTCTGTATCTAGCCCCGTGCTGTACCTGTCCTGGGAGAGTTTAATGGGGACAGTGAAGAGGGAGATTTACTCTGTATCTTACCCCGTGCTGTACCTGTCCTGGGAGTGTTTGATGGGGACAGTGTAGAGGGAGATTTACTCTGTATCTGCCCCTTTGCTGTACCTGTCCTGGGAGTGTTTGATGGGGACAGTGTAGATGGAGCTAAACTCTGTATCTAACCCCGTGCTGTACCTGTCCTGGGAGTGTTTGATGGGGACGGTGTAGAGGGAGCGTTACTCTGTATCTAACCCCGTGCTGTACCTGTCCTGAGAGTGTTTGATGGGGACGGTATAGAGGGAGCTTTACTCTGTATCTAACTCCGTCCTGTACCTGTCCTGGGAGTGTTTGACGGGGACAGTGTAGAGGGAGCTTTACTCTGTATCTAACCCCGTGCTGTACCTGTCCTGGGAGTGTTTGATGGGGACAGTGTAGAGGGAGCTTTACTCTGTATCTAACCCCGTGCTGTATCTGTCCTTGGGGTGTTTGATGGGGACAGTGTAGAGGGAGCATTACTCTGTATCTAACCCTTTGCTGTACCTGTCCTGGGAGTGTTTGATGGAGCAGTGTAGAGGGAGCTTTACTCTGTACCTACCCCCGTTTTTTACCTGTCCTGGGAGTGTTTGATGGGGACCGTGTAGAGCGAGCTTTACTCTGTATCTAACCCCGTGCTGTACCTGTCCTGGGAGTGTTTGATGGGGACGGTGTAGAGGGAGCTTTACTCTGTATCTAACCCCGTGCTGTACCTGTCCTGGGAGTGTTTGATGGGGACAGTGTAGAGGGAGCTTTACTCTGTATCTAACCCCGTGCTGTACCTGTCCTGGGAGTGTTTCATGGGGACAGTGTAGAGGGAGATTTACTCTGTATCTAACCCCGTGCTGTACCTGTCCTGGGAGTGTTTGATGGGGACAGTGAAGAGGGGGCTTTACTCTGTATCTAACCCCGTGCTGTACCTGTCCTGGGAGTGTTTGCTGGGGACGGTGGAGAGGGAGCATTACTCTGTATCTAACCCTATGCTGTACCTGTCCTTGGAGTGTTTGATGGGGACAGTGAAGAGGGAGTTTTACTCTGAATCTAACCCTATGCTGTACCAGTCCTGGGAGTGTTTGATGGGGACAGTGCAGAGGGAATCTTACTCTGTATCTAACCCCGTGCTGTACCTGTCCTGGGAGTGCTAGATGGGGACAGTGTAGAGGGAGCTTAACTCTGTATTTAACCCCGTGCTGTACCTGTCCTGGGAGTGTTTGACGGGGGCCCAGTAGAGGGAGCTTTACTCTGTATCTAACCCGTGCTGCACCTGTCCTGGGAGTGTTTGATGGGGACAGTGTAGAGGGAGCTTTACTCTGTATCTAACGCCGTGCTGTACCTGTCCTGGGAGTGTTTGATGGGGACAGTGTAGAGGGACATTAAACCTGTATCTAACCCCGTGTTGTACCTGTCCTGGGACTGTTTGATGGGGACAGTGTAGAGGGAGCATTACTCTGTATCTAACCCTTTGCTGTACCTGTTCTGGGAGTGTTTGATGGGGCAGTGTAGAGGGAGCTTTACTCTGTATCTAACCCCGTGCTGTACCTGTCCTGGGAGTGTTTGATGGGGACGGTGTAGAGGGTGCTTTACTCTGTATCTAACCCCGTGCTGTACCTGTCCTGGGAGTGTTTGATGGGGACAGTGAAGAGGGAGCTTTACTCTGTATCTAACCCCGTGCTTTACCTGTCCTGGGAGTGTTTGATGGGGACAGTGTAGAGGGAGCATTACTCTGTATCTAACCCTTTGCTGTACCTGTCCAGGGAGTGTTTGATGGGGAGGGTGAAGAGGGAGCTTTACTCGGTATCTAACCCCGTGCTGTACCTGTCCTGGGAGTGTTTGATGGGGACAGTGTAGAGGGAGATTTACTCTGTATCTTACCCCGTGCTGTACCTGTCCTGGGAGTGTTTAATGGGGACGGTGGAGAGGGAGCATTACTCTTTATCGAACCCTATGCTGTACCTGTCCTTGGAGTGTTTGTTGGGGACAGTGAAGCGGTAGTTTTACTCTGTATCTAACCCCGTGCTGTACCTGTCGTGGGAGTGTTTGATGGGGACAGTGTAGAGGGAGCTTTACTCTGCATCTCACCCCGTGCTGTATCTGTCCTGGGAGTGTTTGATAGGGATAGTGTAGAGGGATATTTACTCTGTTTCAATCCCCGTGCTGTACCTGTCCTGGGAGTGTTTGATGGGGACAGTGTAGAGGGATATTTACTCTGTATCCAACCCCATGCAGTACCTGTCCAGGGAGTGTTTGATGTGGACAGTGTAGAGGGAATCTTACTCTGTATCTAACCCCGTGCCGTACCTGTCATGGAATTGTCTGATGGGTCAGTCTAGAGGGAGATTTACTCTATATCTAACCCTGTGCTTTATCTGACCCTGGAGTGTTTGATGGGGATGGTGTAGAGGGAGATTTACTCTGTATCGAACCCCGTGCTGTACCTGTCCTGGGAGTGTTTGATGGGGACAGGGAAGAGGGAGCTTTACTCTGTATCTAACCCTATGCTGTACCTGTCCTGAAAGTGTTTGATGGGGACAGTGTAGAAAGCTTTACTCTGTATCTAACCCCGTGCCGCACCTGTCCAGGGAGTGTTTGATGGGGAGGTTGAAGAGGGAGCTTTACTCGGTATTTAACACCGTGCTGTACCTGTCCTGGGAATGTTTGATGGGGACGGTGCAGATGGAGCTTTACTCTGTATCTTACCCCGTGCTGTACCTGTCCTGGGAATGTTTGATGGCGACAGTGCAGATGGAGCTTTACTCTGTATCTTACCCCGTGCTGTACCTGTCCTGGGAATGTTTGATGGGGACAGTGAAGATGGAGCTTTACTCTGTATCTTACCCCGTGCAGTACCTGTCCTGGGAGTGTTTGATGGGGACGGTGCTGAGGGAGCATTACCCAGTATCTCAACCTTTGCTGTACCTGTCCTGGGACTGTTTGATGGGGACAGTGTAGAGGGAGCTTTATTCTGTATCTAACCCCGAGCTGTAACTGTCCTGGGATTGCTAGATGGGGACAGTGTGGAGGAAGCTATACTCTGCATATCACGCCGTGCTGTATCTGTCCTGGGAGTGTTTGATGGGGACAGTGTAGATGGATATTTACTCTGTATCTAACCCCGTGCTGTACCTGTCCTGGGAGTGTTTGATGGGGACAGTGTAGAGGGAGCTTTACTCTGTATCTCACCCCGTGCTGTATCTGTCCTGGGAGTGTTTGATGGGGAGAGTGTAGAGGGAGCTTTACTCTGTATCTTACCCCGTGCTGTACCTGCCCTGGGAGTGTTTGATGGGGACAGTGTAGAGGGAGATTTACTCTGTATCTAACCCCGTGCTGTACCTGTCCAGGGAATGTATGATGGGGACAGTGTAGAGGGAATCTTACTCTGTATCTAACCCCGTGCTGTACCTGTCCTGGGAGTGTTTGGTGGGTCAGTCTAGAGGGAGATTTACTCTATATCTAACCCCGTGCTTTATCTGTCCTGGGAGTGTTTGATGGGGATGGTGTAGAGGGAGCATAACTCTGTATCTTACCCCGAGCTGTACCTGTCCTGGGAGTGTTTGATGGGGACAGTGAAGAGGGAGCTTTACTCTGTATCTAACCCCGTGCTGTACCTGTCCTGGCAGTGTTTGATGGGGACAGTGTAGAGGGAGCATTACTCTGTATCTAACCCTTTGCTGTACCTGTCCTGGGAGTGTTTGATGGAGACAGTGTAGAGGGAGATTTACTCTGTATCTAACGCCGTGCTGTACCTGTCCTGGGAGTGTTTGATGGGGACAGTTTAGAGGGAGCTTTACTCTGTATCTAACCCCGTGCTGTACCTGTCCTGTGAGTGTTTGATGGGGACAGTGTAGAGGGAGCATTACTCTGTATCTAACCCTTTGCTGTACCTGTCCTGGGAGTGTTTGATGGGCCAGTGTAGAGCGAGCTTTACTCTGTATCTAAACCCGTGCTGTACCTGTCCTGGGAGTGTTTGATGGGGACAGTGTAGAGGGAGCTTTACTCTGTATCGAACCGCATGCTGTACCTGTCCTGGGAATGTTTGATGGCGGCAGTGTAGAGGGATATTTACTCTGTATCTAACACGATGCTCTACTTGTCCTGGGAGTGTTTGATGGGGACAGTGAAGAGGGAGTTTTACTCTGAATCTAACCCCGTGCTGTACCTGTCCTGGGAGTGTTTGATGGGGACAGTGCAGAGGGAATCTTACTCTGTATCTAACCCCGTGCTGTACCTGTCCTGGGAGTGTTTGATGGGGATGGTGTAGAGGGAGCATTACTCTGTATCTCACCCTTTGCTTTACCTGTCCTGGGAGTGTTTGATGGGGACAGTGTAGATGGAGCTGTATTCTGTTTCTTACCTCGTGCTGTAACTGTCCTGGGAGTGCTAGATGGGGACAGTGTAGAGGGAGCTTAACTCTGTATTTAACCCCGTGCTGTACCTGTCCTGGGAGTGTTTGACGGGGGCCCAGTAGAGGGAGCTTTACTCTGTATCTAACCCGTGCTGCACCTGTCCTGGGAGTGTTTGATGGGGACAGTGTAGAGGGAGCTTTACTCTGTATCTAACACCGTGCTGTACCTGTCCTGGGAGTGTTTGATGGGGACAGTGTAGAGGGACATTAAACCTGTATCTAACCCCGTGTTGTACCTGTCCTGGGAGTGTTTGATGGGGACAGTGTAGAGGGAGCATTACTCTGTATCTAACCCTTTGCTGTACCTGTTCTGGGAGTGTTTGATGGGGCAGTGTAGAGGGAGCTTTACTCTGTATCTAACCCCGTGCTGTACCTGTCCTGGGAGTGTTTGATGGGGACGGTGTAGAGGGTGCTTTACTCTGTATCTAACCCCGTGCTGTACCTGTCCTGGGAGTGTTTGATGGGGACAGTGAAGAGGGAGCTTTACTCTGTATCTAACCCCGTGCTTTACCTGTCCTGGGAGTGTTTGATGGGGACAGTGTAGAGGGAGCATTACTCTGTATCTAACCCTTTGCTGTACCTGTCCAGGGAGTGTTTGATGGGGAGGGTGAAGAGGGAGCTTTACTCGGTATCTAACCCCGTGCTGTACCTGTCCTGGGAGTGTTTGATGGGGACAGTGTAGAGGGAGCTTTACTCTGTATCTAACCCCGTGCTGTACCTGTCCTGGGAGTGTTTGATGGGGACAGTGTAGAGGGAGCTTTACTCTGCATCTAACCCCGTGCTGGACCTGTCCTGGGAGTGTTTGATGGGGACAGTGCAGATGGAGCTTTACTCTGTATCTTACCCCGTGCTGTACCTGTCCTGGGAGTGTTTGATGGGGACGGTGGAGAGGGAGCATTACTCTGTATCGAACCCTATGCTGTACCTGTCCTTGGAGTGTTTGTTGGGGACAGTGAAGCGGTAGTTTTACTCTGTATCTAACCCCGTGCTGTACCTGTCCTGGGAATGTTTGATGGGGACAGTGTAGAGGGAGCTTTACTCTGTATCTAACCCCGTGCTGGACCTGTCCTGGGAGTGTTTGATGGGGCAGAGTAGAGGGAGATTTACTCTGTATCTTACCCCGTGCTGTACCTGTCCTGGGAATATTTGATGGCGACAGTGTAGAGGGAGCTTTACTGTGTATCTAATCCCGTGCTGTACCTGTCCTGGGAGTGTTTGATGGGGACAGTGTAGAGGGAGATTTACTCTGTATCTTACCCCGTGCAGTACCTGTCCTGGGAGTGTTTGATGGGGACGGTGCTGAGGGAGCATTACCCAGTATCTCACCCTTTGCTGTACCTGTCCTGGGATTGTTTGATGGGGACAGTGGAGAGGGAGCTTTATTCTGTATCTAACCCCGAGCTGTAACTGTCCTGGGAGTGCTAGATGGGGACAGTGTGGAGGAAGCTATACTCTGCATATCACGCCGTGCTGTATCTGTCCTGGGAGTGTTTGATGGGGACAGTGTAGATGGATATTTACTCTGAATCTAACCCCGTGCTGTACCTGTCCTGGGAGTGTTTGATGGGGATAGTGTAGAGGGAGCTTTACTCTGTATCTCACCCCGTGCTGTATCTGTCCTGGGAGTGTTTGATGGGGACAGTGTAGAGGGAGCTTTACTCTGTATCTAACCCCGTGCTGTACCTGCCCTGGGAGTGTTTGATGGGGACAGTGTAGAGGGAGATTTACTCTGTATCTAACCCGGTGCTGTACCTGTCCAGGGAATGTCTGATGGGGACAGTGTAGAGGGAATCTTACTCTGTATCTAACCCCGTGCTGTACCTGTCCTGGGAGTGTTTGGTGGGTCAGTCTAGAGGGAGATTTACTCTATATCTAACCCCGTGCTTTATCTGTCCTGGGAGTGTTTGATGGGGATGGTGTAGAGGGAGCATAACTCTGTATCTTACCCCGTGCTGTACCTGTCCTGGGAGTGTTTGATGGGGACAGTGAAGAGGGAGCTTTACTCTGTATCTAACCCCGTGCTGTACCTGTCCTGGGAGTGTTTGATGGGGACAGTGTAGAGGGAGCATTACTCTGTATCTAACCCCGTGCTGTACCTGTCGTGGGAGTGTTTGATGGAGACAGGGTAGAGGGAGCTTTACTCTGTATCTAACCCCGTGCTGTACCTGTCGTGGGAATGTTTGATGGCGACAGTGTAGAGAAATATTTTCTCTGTATCTAACACGATGCTCTACTTGTCCTGGGAGTGTTTGATGGGGACAGTGTAGAGGGAGCTTTACTCTGTATCTAACCCCGTGCTGTACCTGTCCTGGGAGTGTTTGATGGGGACAGTGTAGAGGGAGCTTTACTCTGTGTCTAACACCGTGTTGTACCTGTCCTGGGAGTGTTTGATGGGGACAGTGTAGAGGGAGATTTACTCTGTATTTAACCCTATGCTGTACCTGTCCATGGAGTGTTTGATGGGGACAGTGAAGCGAGAGTTTAACTCTGTATCTAACCCCGTGCTGTACCTGTCCTGGGAGTGTTTGATGGGGACGGTGCTGAGGGAGCATTACTCTGTATCTCACCCTTTGCTGTACCTGTCCTGGGAGTGTTTGATGGGGACAGTGTAGAGGGATCTTTATTCTGTATCTAACCCCGAGCTGTAACTGTCCTGGGAGTGCTAGATGGGGACAGTGTAGAGGGAGCTTTACTCTGCATCTCACCCCGTGCTTTATCTGTCCTGGGAGTTTTTGATGGGTACAGTGTAGAGGGAGCTTTACTCTGTATCTAACCCTGTGCTGTACCTGTCCAGGGAGTGTTTGATGGGGACAGTGTAGAGGGAGATTTACTCTGTATCTAACCCCGTGCTGTACCTGTCCAGGGAGTGTATGATGGGGACAGTGTAGAGGGAATCTTACTCTGTATCTAACCCCGTGCTGTACCTGTCCTGGGAGTGTTTGATGGGTCAGTCTAGAGGGAGATTTACTCTATATCTAACCCCGTGCTTTATCTGTCCTGGGAGTGTTTGATGGGGATGGTGTAGAGGGAGCATTACTCTGTATCTCACCCTTTGCTGTACCTGTCCTGGGAGTGTTTGATGGGGACAGTGTAGAGGGAGCTTTATTCTGTATCTAACCCAATGCTGTAACTGTCCTGGGAGTGCTAGATGGGGACAGTGTAGAGGGAGCTTAACTCTGTATCTAACCCCATGCTGTATCTGTCCTGGGAGTGTTTGATGGGGACAGTGTAGATGGATATTTACTCTGTATCTAACCCCGTGCTGTACCTGTCGTGGGAGTGTTTGATGGGGACAGTGTAGAGGGAGCTTTACTCTGTATCTCACCCCGTGCCGTATCAGTCCTGGGAGTGTTTGATGGGGACAGTGTAGAGGGAGCTTTACTCTGTATCTAACCCCGTGCTGTTCCTGCCCTGGGAGTGTTTGATGGGGACAGTGTAGAGGGAGATTTACTCTGTATCTAACCCCGTGCTGTACCTGTCCAGGGAATGTATGATGGGGACAGTGTAGAGGGAATCTTACTCTGTATCTAACCCCGTGCTGTACCTGTCCTGGGAGTGTTTGGTGGGTCAGTCAAGAGGGAGATTTACTCTATATCTAACCCCGTGCTTTATCTGTCCTGGGAGTGTTTGATGGGGATGGTGTAGAGGGAGCATAACTCTGTATGTTACCCTTTGCTGTACCTGTCCTGGGAGTGTTTGATGGGGACAGTGAGGAGGGAGCTTTTCTCTGTCTCTAACCCCGTGCTGTACCTGTCCTGGGAGAGTTTGATGGGGACAGTGTAGAGGGAGCATTACTCTGTACCTAACCCTTTGCTGTACCTGTCCTGGGAGTGTTTGATGGAGACAGTGCAGAGGGAGATTTACTCTGTATCTAACGCCGTGCTGTACCTGTCCTGGGAGTGTTTGATGGGGACAGTTTAGAGGGAGCTTTACTCTGTATCTAACCCCGTGCTGTACCTGTCCAGGGAGTGTTTGATGGGGACAGTGTAGAGGGAGATTTACTCTGTATCTAACCCCGTGCTGTACCTGTCCAGGGAGTGTATGATGGGGACAGTGTAGAGGGAATCTTACTCTGTATCTAACCCCGTGCTGTACCTGTCCTGGGAGTGTTTGATGGTTCAGTCTAGAGGGAGATTTACTCTATATCTAACCCCGTGCATTATCTGTCCTGGGAGTGTTTGATGGGGATGGTGTAGAGGGAGCATTACTCTGTATCTCACCCTTTGCTGTACCTGTCCTGGGAGTGTTTGATGGGGACAGTGTAGAGGGAGCTTTATTCTGTATCTAACCCTATGCTGTAACTGTCCTGGGAGTGCTAGATGGGGACAGTGTAGAGGGAGCTTAACTCTGTATCTAACCCCATGCAGTAGCTGTCCTGGGAGTGTTTGATGGGGACAGTGTAGAGGGAGATTTACTCTGTATCTAACCCCGTGCTGTACCTGTCCTGGGAGTGTTTGATGGGGACGGTGTAGAGGGACATTTACTCTGTATCTAACCCCGTGCTGTACCTGTCCTGGGAGTGTTTGATGGGGCAGTGTAGAGGGAGCTTTACTCTGTATCTAACCCTTTGCTGTACCTGTCCTAGGAGTGTTTGATGGGGACAGTGTAGATGGAGGTTTACTCTGTATCTAACCCCGTGCTGTCCCTGTCCTGGGAGTGTTTGATGGGGACGGTGTAGAGGGAGCTTTACTCTGTATCTAACCCCGTGCTGTACCTGTCCTGGGAGTGTTTGATGGGGACAGTGTAGAGGGAGCTTTACTCTGTATCTAACCCCGTGCTGTACCTGTCCTGGGACTGTTTGATGGGGACAGTGTAGAGGGAGCTTTACTCTGCATTTCACCCCGTGCTGTACCTGTCCTGGGAGTGTTTGATGGGGACAGTGTAGCGGGATATTTACTCTGTATCTAACATGATGCTCTATTTGTCCAGGGAGTGTTTGATGGGGACAGAGTAGAGGGAGCTTTACTCTGTATCTAACCCCGTGCTGTACCTGTCCTGGGAGTGTTTGATGGGGACAGTGCAGAGGGAGCTTTACTCTGTATCTAACCCCATGCTGTACCTGTCCTGGGAGTGTTTGATGGGGACAGTGTAGAGGGAGATTTACTCTGTATCTAACCCCATGCTGTACCTGTCCTGGGAGTGTTTGATGGGGACGGTGTAAAGGGAGCATTACTCTGTATCTAACCCTATGATGTACCTGTCCTTGGAGTGTTTGATGGGGAGAGTGAAGAGGGAGTTTAACCCTGTATCTAACCTCGTGCTGTACCTGTCCTGGGAGAGTTTGATGGGGACGGTGCTGAGGGAGCATTACTCTGTATCTCACCCTTTGCTGTACCTGTCCTGGGAGTGTTTGATGTGGACAGTGTAGAGGGAGCTTTATTCTGTATCTAACCCCGTGCGGTAACTGTACTGGGAGTGTTTGATGGGGACAGTGTATAGGGAGCTTAACTCTGTATCTAACCCCGTGCTGTACCTGTCCTGGGAGTGTTTGATGGGGACAGTGTAGAGGGATCTTTACTCTGTATCTAACCCCATGCTGTACCTGTCCTGGGACTGTTTGATGGGGACAGTGTAGAGGAAGCTTTACTCTGCATCTCACCCCGTGCTGTATCTGTCCTGGGAGTGTTTGATTGGAACAGTGTAGAGGGATATTTACTGTGTATCTAACCCCGTGCTGTACCTGTCCTGGGAGTGTTTGATGGGGACAGTGTAGAGGGAATCTTACTCTGTATCTAACCCCGTGCTGTATCTGTCCAGGGAGTGTTTGATGGGGACAGTGTAGAGGGAATCTTACTCTGTATCTAACCCCGTGCTGTACCTGTCCTGGGAGTGTTTGATGGGTCAATCTAGAGGGAGATTTACTCTATATCTAACCCCGTGCTTTATCTGTCCTGGGAGTGTTTGATGGGGATGGTGTAGAGGGAGATTTACTCTGTATCTCACTCGTGCTGTACCTGTCCTGGGAGTGTTTGATGGGGACAGTGTAGAAAGCTTTACTCTGTATCTAACCCCGTGCCGTACCTGTCCAGGGAGTGTTTGATGGGGAGTGTGAAGAGGGAGCTTTACTCGGTATTTAACACCGTGCTGTACCTGTCCAGGGAATGTTTGATGGGGACAGTGTAGAGGGAGCTTTACTCTGTATCTAACCCCGTGCTGTACCAGTCCTGGGAGTGTTTGATGGGGACAGTGTAGAGGGAGCTTTACTCTGTATCTAACCCCATGCTGTACCTGTCCTGGGAGTGTTTGATGGGGACAGTGTAGAGGGAGATTTACTCTGTATCTTACCCCGTGCTGTACGTGTCCTGGGAGTGTTTGATGGGGACTAAGAAGTGGGAGCTTTACTCTGTATCTAACCCAATGCTGTACCTGTCCTGGGAGTGTTTGATGGGGACGGTGGAGAGGGAGCATTACTCTGTATCTAACCCTATGATGTACCTGTCCTTGGAGTGTTTGATGGGGAGAGTGATGAGGGAGTTTAACTCTGTATCTAACCTCGTGCTGTACCTGTCCTGGGAGAGTTTGAAGGGGACGGTGCTGAGGGAGCATTACTCTGTATCTCACCCTTTGCTGTACCTGTCCTGGGAGTGTTTGATGGGGACAGTGTAGAGGGAGCTTTATTCTGTATCTAACCCCGAGCTGTAACTGTCCTGGGAGTGCTAGATGGGGACAGTGTAGAGGGAGCTTTACTCTGCATCTCACCCCGTGCTTTATCTGTCCTGGGAGTTTTTGATGGGTACAGTGTAGAGGGAGCTTTACTCTGTATCTAACCCTGTGCTGTACCTGTCCAGGGAGTGTTTGATGGGGACAGTGTAGAGGGAGATTTACTCTGTATCTAACCCCGTGCTGTACCTGTCCAGGGAGTGTATGATGGGGACAGTGTAGAGGGAATCTTACTCTGTATCTAACCCCGGGCTGTAGCTGTCCTGGGAGTGTTTGATGGGTCAGTCTAGAGGGAGATTTACTCTATATCTAACCCCGTGCTTTATCTATCCTGGGAGTGTTTGATGGGGATGGTGTAGAGGGAGCATTACTCTGTATCTCACCCTTTGCTGTACCTGTCCTGGGAGTGTTTGATGGGGACAGTGTAGAGGGAGCTTTATTCTGTATCTAACCCAATGCTGTAACTGTCCTGGGAGTGCTAGATGGGGACAGTGTAGAGGGAGCTTAACTCTGTATCTAACCCCATGCTGTATCTGTCCTGGGAGTGTTTGATGGGGACAGTGTAGATGGATATTTACTCTGTATCTAACCCCGTGCTGTACCTGTCCTGGGAGTGTTTGATGGGGACAGTGTAGAGGGAGCTTTACTCTGTATCTCACCCCGTGCCGTATCAGTCCTGGGAGTGTTTGATGGGGACAGTGTAGAGGGAGCTTTACTCTGTATCTAACCCCGTGCTGTTCCTGCCCTGGGAGTGTTTGATGGGGACAGTGTAGAGGGAGATTTACTCTGTATCTAACCCCGTGCTGTACCTGTCCAGGGAATGTATGATGGGGACAGTGTAGAGGGAATCTTACTCTGTATCTAACCCCGTGCTGTACCTGTCCTGGGAGTGTTTGGTGGGTCAGTCAAGAGGGAGATTTACTCTATATCTAACCCCGTGCTTTATCTGTCCTGGGAGTGTTTGATGGGGATGGTGTAGAGGGAGCATAACTCTGTATGTTACCCTTTGCTGTACCTGTCCTGGGAGTGTTTGATGGGGACAGTGAGGAGGGAGCTTTACTCTGTATCTAACCCCGTGCTGTACCTGTCCTGGGAGAGTTTGATGGGGACAGTGTAGAGGGAGCATTACTCTGTACCTAACCCTTTGCTGTACCTGTCCTGGGAGTGTTTGATGGAGACAGTGCAGAGGGAGATTTACTCTGTATCTAACGCCGTGCTGTACCTGTCCTGGGAGTGTTTGATGGGGACAGTTTAGAGGGAGCTTTACTCTGTATCTAACCCCGTGCTGTACCTGTCCAGGGAGTGTTTGATGGGGACAGTGTAGAGGGAGATTTACTCTGTATCTAACCCCGTGCTGTACCTGTCCAGGGAGTGTATGATGGGGACAGTGTAGAGGGAATCTTACTCTGTATCTAACCCCGTGCTGTACCTGTCCTGGGAGTGTTTGATGGTTCAGTCTAGAGGGAGATTTACTCTATATCTAACCCCGTGCATTATCTGTCCTGGGAGTGTTTGATGGGGATGGTGTAGAGGGAGCATTACTCTGTATCTCACCCTTTGCTGTACCTGTCCTGGGAGTGTTTGATGGGGACAGTGTAGAGGGAGCTTCATTCTGTATCTAACCCTATGCTGTAACTGTCCTGGGAGTGCTAGATGGGGACAGTGTAGAGGGAGCTTAACTCTGTATCTAACCCCATGCAGTAGCTGTCCTGGGAGTGTTTGATGGGGACAGTGTAGAGGGAGATTTACTCTGTATCTAACCCCGTGCTGTACCTGTCCTGGGAGTGTTTGATGGGGACGGTGTAGAGGGACATTTACTCTGTATCTAACCCCGTGCTGTACCTGTCCTGGGAGTGTTTGATGGGGCAGTGTAGAGGGAGCTTTACTCTGTATCTAACCCTTTGCTGTACCTGTCCTAGGAGTGTTTGATGGGGACAGTGTAGATGGAGGTTTACTCTGTATCTAACCCCGTGCTGTCCCTGTCCTGGGAGTGTTTGATGGGGACGGTGTAGAGGGAGCTTTACTCTGTATCTAACCCCGTGCTGTACCTGTCCTGGGAGTGTTTGATGGGGACAGTGTACAGGGAGCTTTACTCTGTATCTAACCCCGTGCTGTACCTGTCCTGGGACTGTTTGATGGGGACAGTGTAGAGGGAGCTTTACTCTGCATTTCACCCCGTGCTGTACCTGTCCTGGGAGTGTTTGATGGGGACAGTGTAGAGGGATATTTACTCTGTATCTAACATGATGCTCTATTTGTCCTGGGAGTGTTTGATGGGGACAGAGTAGAGGGAGCTTTACTCTGTATCTAACCCCGTGCTGTACCTGTCCTGGGAGTGTTTGATGGGGACAGTGCAGAGGGAGCTTTACTCTGTATCTAACCCCATGCTGTACCTGTCCTGGGAGTGTTTGATGGGGACAGTGTAGAGGGAGATTTACTCTGTATCTAACCCCATGCTGTACCTGTCCTGGGAGTGTTTGATGGGGACGGTGTAAAGGGAGCATTACTCTGTATCTAACCCTATGATGTACCTGTCCTTGGAGTGTTTGATGGGGAGAGTGAAGAGGGAGTTTAACTCTGTATCTAACCTCGTGCTGTACCTGTCCTGGGAGAGTTTGATGGGGACGGTGCTGAGGGAGCATTACTCTGTATCTCACCCTTTGCTGTACCTGTCCTGGGAGTGTTTGATGTGGACAGTGTAGAGGGAGCTTTATTCTGTATCTAACCCCGTGCGGTAACTGTACTGGGAGTGTTTGATGGGGACAGTGTATAGGGAGCTTAACTCTGTATCTAACCCCGTGCTGTACCTGTCCTGGGAGTGTTTGATGGGGACAGTGTAGAGGGATCTTTACTCTGTATCTAACCCCGTGCTGTACCTGTCCTGGGACTGTTTGATGGGGACAGTGTAGAGGAAGCTTTACTCTGCATCTCACCCCGTGCTGTATCTGTCCTGGGAGTGTTTGATTGGAACAGTGTAGAGGGATATTTACTGTGTATCTAACCCCGTGCTGTACCTGTCCTGGGAGTGTTTGATGGGGACAGTGTAGAGGGAATCTTACTCTGTATCTAACCCCGTGCTGTATCTGTCCAGGGAGTGTTTGATGGGGACAGTGTAGAGGGAATCTTACTCTGTATCTAACCCCGTGCTGTACCTGTCCTGGGAGTGTTTGATGGGTCAATCTAGAGGGAGATTTACTCTATATCTAACCCCGTGCTTTATCTGTCCTGGGAGTGTTTGATGGGGATGGTGTAGAGGGAGATTTACTCTGTATCTCACTCGTGCTGTACCTGTCCTGGGAGTATTTGATGGGGACAGTGTAGAAAGCTTTACTCTGTATCTAACCCCGTGCCGTACCTGTCCAGGGAGTGTTTGATGGGGAGTGTGAAGAGGGAGCTTTACTCGGTATTTAACACCGTGCTGTACCTGTCCTGGGAATGTTTGATGGGGACAGTGTAGAGGGAGCTTTACTCTGTATCTAACCCCGTGCTGTACCAGTCCTGGGAGTGTTTGATGGGGACAGTGAAGAGGGAGCTTTACTCTGTATCTAACCCCATGCTGTACCTGTCCTGGGAGTGTTTGATGGGGACAGTGTAGAGGGAGATTTACTCTGTATCTTACCCCGTGCTGTACGTGTCCTGGGAGTGTTTGATGGGGACTAAGAAGTGGGAGCTTTACTCTGTATCTAACCCAATGCTGTACCTGTCCTGGGAGTGTTTGATGGGGACGGTGGAGAGGGAGCATTACTCTGTATCTAACCCTATGATGTACCTGTCCTTGGAGTGTTTGATGGGGAGAATGATGAGGGAGTTTAACTCTGTATCTAACCTCGTGCTGTACCTGTCCTGGGAGAGTTTGAAGGGGACGGTGCTGAGGGAGCATTACTCTGTATCTCACCCTTTGCTGTACCTGTCCTGGGAGTGTTTGATGGGGACAGTGTAGAGGGAGCTTAACTCTGTATCTAACACCGTGCTGGCCCTGTCTTGCGAGGGTTTAATGGGGACAGTGTAGAGGGATCCTTACTCTGCATCTCACCCCGTGCTGTACCTGTCCTGGGAGTGTTTGATGGGGACAGTGTAGAGGGATATTTACTCTGTATCTAACCCCGTGCCGTACCTGTCCAGGGAGTTTTTGATGGGGACAGTTTAGAGGGAATCTTACTCTGTATCTAACCCCGTGCTGTACCTGTCATGGGAGTGTTTGATGGGTCAGTCTAGAGGGAGATTTACTCTATATCTAACCCCGTGCTTTATCTGTCCTTGGAGTGTATGATGGGGATGGTGTAGAGGGAGATTTACTCTGTATCTCACCTCGTGCTGAACCTGTCCTGGGAGTGTTTGATGGGGACAGTGTAGAAAGCTTTACTCTGTATCTAACCCCGTGCCGTACCTGTCCAGGGAGTGTTTGATGGGGAGGGTGAAGAGGGAGCTTTACTCCGTATTTAACACCGTGCTGCACCTGTCCTGGGAATGTTTGATGGGGACAGTGTAGAGGGAGCTTAACTCGGTATCTTACCCCGTGCTGTATATGTCGAGGGAGTGTTTGATGGGGACAGTGTAGAGGGAGATTTACTCTGTATCTAACCCCGTGCTGTACCTATCCTGGGAGTGTTTGATGGGGCAGTGTAGATGGAGCTTTACTCTGTATCTAACCCTTTGCTGTACCTGTCCTGGAAGTGTTTGATGGGGCGGTGTAGAGGGGGTTTTACTTTGTATCTAAACCCGTGCTGTACCTGCCCTGGGAGTGTTTGATGGGGACAGTGAAGAGGGAGCTTTACTCTGTATCTAACCCTGTGCTGTACCTGTCCTGGGAGTGTTTGATGGGGACAGTGTAGATGGAGCATTACTCTGTATCTAACCCTTTGCTGTACCTGTCCGGGGAATGTTTGATGGGGCAGTGTAGAGGGAGCTTTACTCTGTATCTAACCCCGTGCTGCACCTGTCCTGGAAGTGTATGATGGGGACAGTGTAGAGGGAGCTTTACTCTGTATCTAACCCCGTGCTGTACCTGTCCTGGAAGTGTATGATGGGGACAGTGTAGAGGGAGCTTTACTCTGTATCTAACCCCGTGCTGTACCTGTCGTGGGACTGTTTGATGCGGACAGTGTAGAGGGAGCTTTACTCTGTATCGAACTGCATGCTGTACCTGTCCTGGGAGAGTTTGATGGGGACAGTGTAGAGGGAGCTTTACTCTGTATCTAACCCCGTGCTGCACCTGTCCTGGGAGTGTTTGATGGGGACAGTGTAGAGGGAGCTTTACTCTGCATCTCACCCCGTGCTGCACCTGTCCTGGGAGTGTTTGATGGGGACAGTGTAGAGGGAAATTTACTCTGTATCTAACACGATGCTCTAATTGTCCTGGGAGTGTTTGATGGGGACGGGTTAGAGGGAGACTTTCACTCTATCTAACCCCGTGCTGTACCTGTCCTGGGAGTGTTTGACGGGGACAGAGTAGAGGGAGCATTACTCTGTATCTAACCGCGTGCTGTACCAGTCCTGTGAGTGTTTGATGGGGACAGAGTAGAGGGAGCTTTACTCTGTATCTAACCACGTGCTGTACATGTCTGGGAGTGTTTCATGGGGACGGTGTAGAGAGAGATTTACTCTGTATCTAACCCCGTGCTGTACATGTCCTGGGAGTGTTTGATGGGGACAATGAAGTGGGAGCTTTACTCTGTATCTAACCCCGTGCTGTACCTGTCCTGGGAGTGTTTGATGGGAATGGTGGAGAGGGAGCATTACTCTGTATCTAACCCTATGCTGTATCTGTCCTGGGAGTGTTTGATGAGGACAGTGTAGAGGGAGATTTACTCTGTATCTAACCCCTTGCTGTACCTGTCCTGGGAGTGTTTGATGGGGACGGTGCTGAGGGAGCATTACTCTGCATCTCACCCTTTGCTGTACCTGTCCTGGGAGTGTTTGATGGGGTCAGTGAAGAGTGAGCTTTACTCTGTATCTAACCCCGTGCTGTATCTGTCCTGGGAGTGTTTGATGGGGACAGTGTAGAGGGAGCATTACTCTGTATCTAACCCCGTGCTGCACCTGTCCTGGAAGTGTTTGATGGGGACAGTGTAGAGGGAGCTTAACTCTGTACGTAACCCTTTGCTGTACCTGTCCTGGGAGTGTTTGATGGGGCAGTGTAGAGGGAGCTTTACTCTGTATCTAACACGATGCTCTACTTGTCCTGGGAGTGTTTGATGTGGACGGTTTAGAGGGAGACTTCCTCTCTATCTAACCCCGTGCTGTACCTGTCCTGGGAGTGTTTGACGGGGACAGAGTAGAGGGAGCTTTACTCTGTATCTAGCCCCGTGCTGTACCTGTCCTGGGAGTGTTTGATGGGGACAGTGTAGAGGGAGCTTTACTCTGTATCTAACCCCGTGCTGTACCTGTCCTGGGAGTGTTTGATGGGGACAGTGTAGAGGGAGCTTTACTCTGTATCTAATCCCGTGCTGCACCTGTCCTGGAAGTGTTTGATGGGGACAGTGTAGAGGGAGCTTTACTCTGTATCTAACCCCGTGCTGTACCTGTCCTGGGAGTGTTTGATGGGGACTGTGTAGAGGGAAGGTTACTCTGTATCTAACCCCGTGCTGTACCTGTCCTGGGAGTGTTTGATGGGGACAGTGTAGAGGGAGATTTACTCTGTATCTAACCCCGTGCTGTACCTGTCCTGGGAGTGTTTGATGGGGACAGTGCAGAGGGAGCTTTACTCTGTAACTAAACTCATGCTGTACCTGTCCTGGGAGTGTTTGATGCGGACAGTGTAGAGGGAGCTTTACTCTGTATCGAAACGCATGCTGTACCTGTCCTGGGAGAGTTTGATGGGGACAGTGCAGAGGGAGCTTTTCTCTGTATCAAACCCCGTGCTGTACCTGTCCTGGGAGTGTTTGATGTGGACAGTGTAGAGGGAGCTTTATTCTGTATCTAACCCCATGCGGTAACTGTACTGGGAGTGCTAGATGGGGACAGTGTAGAGCGAGCTTTACTCTGTATCTAACCCCGTGCTGTACCTGTCCTGGGACTGTTTGATGGGGACAGTGTAGAGGAAGCTTTACTCTGCATCTCACCCCGTGCTGTATCTGTCCTGGGAGTGTTTGATGGGAACAGTGTAGAGGGATATTTACTCTGTATCTAACCCCGTGCTGTACCTGTCCTGGGAGTGTTTGATGGGGACAGTGTAGAGGGAATCTTACTCTGTATCTAACCCCGTGCTGTATCTGTCCAGGGAGTGTTTGATGCGGACAGTGTAGATGGAATCTTACTCTGTATCTAACCCCGTGCTTTATCTGTCCTTGGAGTGTTTGATGGGGATGGTGTAGAGGGAGATTTACTCTGTATCTCACTCGTGCTGTACCTGTCCTGGGAGTGTTTGATGGGGACAGTGTAGAAAGCTTTACTCTGTATCTAACCCCGTGCCGTACCTGTCCAGGGAGTGTTTGATGGGGAGTGTGAAGAGGGAGCTTTACTCGGTATTTAACACCGTGCTGTACCTGTCCTGGGAATGTTTGATGGGGACAGTGTAGAGGGAGCTTTACTCTGTATCTATCCCCGTGCTGTATCTGTCCTGGGAGTGTTTAATGGGGACAGTGTAGAGGGAGCTTTACTCTGTATCTAAACCCGTGCTGTACCTGTCCTGGGAGTGTTTGATGGGGACAGTGTAGAGGGAGATTTACTCTGTATCTAAACCCGTGCTGTACCTGTCCTGGGAGTGTTTGATGGGGACGGTGTAGAGGGAGATTTACTCTGTATCTAACCCCGTGCTGTACCTGTCCTGAGAGTGTTTGATGGGGCGGTGTAGAGGGAGCTTTACTCTGTATCTAACCCCGTGCTGTACCTGTCCAGGGATTGTTTGATGGGGACAGTGTAGATGGAGCATTACTCTGTATCTAACGCTTTGCTATACCTGTCCTGGGAGTGTTTGATGGGGCAGTGTAGAGGGAGCTTTACTCTGTATCTAACCCCGTGCTTTATCTGTCCTGGGAGTGTTTGATGGGGACAGTGTAGAGGGAGCTTTACTCTGTATCTAACCCCGTGCTGTACCTGTCCTGGGAGTGTTTGATGGGGACAGTGTAGAGGGAGCTTTACTCTGTATCTCACCCCGTGCTGTACCTGTCCTGGGAGTGTTTGATGGGGACAGTGCAGAGGGAGCTTTACTCTGTATCTAACCCCGTGCTGTACCTGTCCTGGGAGTGTTTGATGGGGAAAGTGTAGAGGGAGATTTACTCTGTATCTAACCCCGTGCTGTACCTGTCCAGGGAGTGTATGATGGGGACAGTGTAGAGGGAGCTTTATTCTGTATCTAACCCCGTGCTGTACCTGTCCTGGGAGTGTTTGATGGGGCAGTGTAGAGGGAGCATTACTCTGTATCTAACCCTTTGCTGTACCTGTCCTGGGAGTGTTTGATGGGGACAGTGTTCAGGGAGCATTGCTCTGTATCTAACCCTTTGCTGTAACTGTCCTGGGAGTGTTTGATGGAGACAGTGTAGAGGGAGATTTACTCTGTATCTAACGCCGTGCTGTACCTGTCCTGGGAGTGTTTGATGGGGACAGTGTAGAGTGAGCTTTACTCTGTATCTAACCCCGTGCTGTACCTGTCCTGGGAGTGTTTGATGGGGACAGTGTAGAGGGAGCATTACTCTGTATCTAACCCTTTGCTGTACCTGTCCTGGGAGTGTTTGATGGGGCAGTGTAGAGGGAGCTTTACTCTGTATCAAACCCCGTGCTGTACCTGTCCTGGGAGTGTTTGATGGGGACAGTGTAGAGAGAACTTTACTCTGTATCTAACCCCGTGCTGTACCTGTCCTGGGACTCTTTGATGCGGACAGTGTAGAGGGAGCTTTACTCTGTATCGAACCGCATGCTGTACTTGTCCTGGAAGTGTTTGATGGGGACAGAGTAGAGGGAGCTTTACTCTGTCTCTAACCCCGTGCTGTACCTGTCCTCGGAGTGTTTGATGGGGACAGTGTAGAGGGAGCTTTACTCTGTATCTAACACCGTGCTGTACATGTCCTGGGAGTGTTTGATGGGGACAGTGTAGGGGGATATTTACTCTGTATCTAACACGATGCTCTACTTGTCCTGGGAGTGTTTGATGGGGACAGAGTAGAGGGAGCTTTACTCTGTATCTAACCCCGTGCTGTACCAGTCCTGGGAGTGTTTGATGGGGACAGTGTAGAGGGAGCTTTACTCTGTATCTAACCCCATGCTGTACCTGTCCTGGGAGTGTTTGATGGGGACAGTGTAGAGGGAGATTTACTCTGTATCTTAGCCCGTGCTGTACGTGTCCTGGGAGTGTTTGATGGGGACTAAGAAGTGGGAGCTTTACTCTGTATCTAACCCAATGCTGTACCTGTCCTGGGAGTGTTTGATGGGGACAGTGTAGATGGAGCATTACTCTGTATCTAACCCTTTGCTGTACCTGTCCGGGGAATGTTTGATGGGGCAGTGTAGAGGGAGATTTACTCTGTATCTAACCCCGTGCTGTACCTATCCTGGGAGTGTTTGATGGGGCAGTGTAGATGGAGCTTTACTCTGTATCTAACCCTTTGCTGTACCTGTCCTGGAAGTGTTTGATGGGGCGGTGTAGAGGGGGTTTTACTTTGTATCTAAACCCGTGCTGTACCTGCCCTGGGAGTGTTTGATGGGGACAGTGAAGAGGGAGCTTTACTCTGTATCTAACCCTGTGCTGTACCTGTCCTGGGAGTGTTTGATGGGGACAGTGTAGATGGAGCATTACTCTGTATCTAACCCTTTGCTGTACCTGTCCGGGGAATGTTTGATGGGGCAGTGTAGAGGGAGCTTTACTCTGTATCTAACCCCGTGCTGCACCTGTCCTGGAAGTGTATGATGGGGACAGTGTAGAGGGAGCTTTACTCTGTATCTAACCCCGTGCTGAACCTGTCCAGGCAGTGTTTGATGGGGACCGTGTAGAGGGAGCTTTACTCTGTATCTAACCCCGTGCTGTACCTGTCGTGGGACTGTTTGATGCGGACAGTGTAGAGGGAGCTTTACTCTGTATCGAACTGCATGCTGTACCTGTCCTGGGAGAGTTTGATGGGGACAGTGTAGAGGGAGCTTTACTCTGTATCTAACCCCGTGCTGCACCTGTCCTGGGAGTGTTTGATGGGGACAGTGTAGAGGGAGCTTTACTCTGCATCTCACCCCGTGCTGCACCTGTCCTGGGAGTGTTTGATGGGGACAGTGTAGAGGGAAATTTACTCTGTATCTAACACGATGCTCTAATTGTCCTGGGAGTGTTTGATGGGGACGGGTTAGAGGGAGACTTTCACTCTATCTAACCCCGTGCTGTACCTGTCCTGGGAGTGTTTGACGGGGACAGAGTAGAGGGAGCATTACTCTGTATCTAACCGCGTGCTGTACCAGTCCTGTGAGTGTTTGATGGGGACAGAGTAGAGGGAGCTTTACTCTGTATCTAACCACGTGCTGTACATGTCTGGGAGTGTTTCATGGGGACGGTGTAGAGAGAGATTTACTCTGTATCTAACCCCGTGCTGTACATGTCCTGGGAGTGTTTGATGGGGACAATGAAGTGGGAGCTTTACTCTGTATCTAACCCCGTGCTGTACCTGTCCTGGGAGTGTTTGATGGGAATGGTGGAGAGGGAGCATTACTCTGTATCTAACCCTATGCTGTATCTGTCCTGGGAGTGTTTGATGAGGACAGTGTAGAGGGAGATTTACTCTGTATCTAACCCCTTGCTGTACCTGTCCTGGGAGTGTTTGATGGGGACGGTGCTGAGGGAGCATTACTCTGCATCTCACCCTTTGCTGTACCTGTCCTGGGAGTGTTTGATGGGGTCAGTGAAGAGTGAGCTTTACTCTGTATCTAACCCCGTGCTGTATCTGTCCTGGGAGTGTTTGATGGGGACAGTGTAGAGGGAGCATTACTCTGTATCTAACCCCGTGCTGCACCTGTCCTGGAAGTGTTTGATGGGGACAGTGTAGAGGGAGCTTAACTCTGTACCTAACCCTTTGCTGTACCTGTCCTGGGAGTGTTTGATGGGGCAGTGTAGAGGGAGCTTTACTCTGTATCTAACACGATGCTCTACTTGTCCTGGGAGTGTTTGATGTGGACGGTTTAGAGGGAGACTTCCTCTCTATCTAACCCCGTGCTGTACCTGTCCTGGGAGTGTTTGACGGGGACAGAGTAGAGGGAGCTTTACTCTGTATCTAGCCCCGTGCTGTACCTGTCCTGGGAGTGTTTGATGGGGACAGTGTAGAGGGAGCTTTACTCTGTATCTAACCCCGTGCTGTACCTGTCCTGGGAGTGTTTGATGGGGACAGTGTAGAGGGAGCTTTACTCTGTATCTAATCCCGTGCTGCACCTGTCCTGGAAGTGTTTGATGGGGACAGTGTAGAGGGAGCTTTACTCTGTATCTAACCCCGTGCTGTACCTGTCCTGGGAGTGTTTGATGGGGACTGTGTAGAGGGAAGGTTACTCTGTATCTAACCCCGTGCTGTACCTGTCCTGGGAGTGTTTGATGGGGACAGTGTAGAGGGAGATTTACTCTGTATCTAACCCCGTGCTGTACCTGTCCTGGGAGTGTTTGATGGGGACAGTGCAGAGGGAGCTTTACTCTGTAACTAAACTCATGCTGTACCTGTCCTGGGACTGTTTGATGCGGACAGTGTAGAGGGAGCTTTACTCTGTATCGAAACGCATGCTGTACCTGTCCTGGGAGAGTTTGATGGGGACAGTGCAGAGGGAGCTTTTCTCTGTATCAAACCCCGTGCTGTACCTGTCCTGGGAGTGTTTGATGTGGACAGTGTAGAGGGAGCTTTATTCTGTATCTAACCCCATGCGGTAACTGTACTGGGAGTGCTAGATGGGGACAGTGTAGAGCGAGCTTTACTCTGTATCTAACCCCGTGCTGTACCTGTCCTGGGAGTGTTTGATGGGGACAGTGTAGAGGAAGCTTTACTCTGCATCTCACCCCGTGCTGTATCTGTCCTGGGAGTGTTTGATGGGAACAGTGTAGAGGGATATTTACTCTGTATCTAACCCCGTGCTGTACCTGTCCTGGGAGTGTTTGATGGGGACAGTGTAGAGGGAATCTTACTCTGTATCTAACCCCGTGCTGTATCTGTCCAGGGAGTGTTTGATGCGGACAGTGTAGATGGAATCTTACTCTGTATCTAACCCCGTGCTTTATCTGTCCTTGGAGTGTTTGATGGGGATGGTGTAGAGGGAGATTTACTCTGTATCTCACTCGTGCTGTACCTGTCCTGGGAGTGTTTGATGGGGACAGTGTAGAAAGCTTTACTCTGTATCTAACCCCGTGCCGTACCTGTCCAGGGAGTGTTTGATGGGGAGTGTGAAGAGGGAGCTTTACTCGGTATTTAACACCGTGCTGTACCTGTCCTGGGAATGTTTGATGGGGACAGTGTAGAGGGAGCTTTACTCTGTATCTATCCCCGTGCTGTATCTGTCCTGGGAGTGTTTAATGGGGACAGTGTAGAGGGAGCTTTACTCTGTATCTAACCCCGTGCTGTACCTGTCCTGGGAGTGTTTGATGGGGACAGTGTAGAGGGAGATTTACTCTGTATCTAAACCCGTGCTGTACCTGTCCTGGGAGTGTTTGATGGGGACGGTGTAGAGGGAGATTTACTCTGTATCTAACCCCGTGCTGTGCCTGTCCTGAGAGTGTTTGATGGGGCGGTGTAGAGGGAGCTTTACTCTGTATCTAACCCCGTGCTGTACCTGTCCAGGGATTGTTTGATGGGGACAGTGTAGATGGAGCATTACTCTGTATCTAACGCTTTGCTATACCTGTCCTGGGAGTGTTTGATGGGGCAGTGTAGAGGGAGCTTTACTCTGTATCTAACCCCGTGCTTTATCTGTCCTGGGAGTGTTTGATGGGGACAGTGTAGAGGGAGCTTTACTCTGTATCTAACCCCGTGCTGTACCTGTCCTGGGAGTGTTTGATGGGGACAGTGTAGAGGGAGCTTTACTCTGTATCTCACCCCGTGCTGTACCTGTCCTGGGAGTGTTTGATGGGGACAGTGCAGAGGGAGCTTTACTCTGTATCTAACCCCGTGCTGTACCTGTCCTGGGAGTGTTTGATGGGGAAAGTGTAGAGGGAGATTTACTCTGTATCTAACCCCGTGCTGTACCTGTCCAGGGAGTGTATGATGGGGACAGTGTAGAGGGAGCTTTATTCTGTATCTAACCCCGTGCTGTACCTGTCCTGGGAGTGTTTGATGGGGCAGTGTAGAGGGAGCATTACTCTGTATCTAACCCTTTGCTGTACCTGTCCTGGGAGTGTTTGATGGGGACAGTGTTCAGGGAGCATTGCTCTGTATCTAACCCTTTGCTGTAACTGTCCTGGGAGTGTTTGATGGAGACAGTGTAGAGGGAGATTTACTCTGTATCTAACGCCGTGCTGTACCTGTCCTGGGAGTGTTTGATGGGGACAGTGTAGAGTGAGCTTTACTCTGTATCTAACCCCGTGCTGTACCTGTCCTGGGAGTGTTTGATGGGGACAGTGTAGAGGGAGCATTACTCTGTATCTAACCCTTTGCTGTACCTGTCCTGGGAGTGTTTGATGGGGCAGTGTAGAGGGAGCTTTACTCTGTATCAAACCCCGTGCTGTACCTGTCCTGGGAGTGTTTGATGGGGACAGTGTAGAGAGAACTTTACTCTGTATCTAACCCCGTGCTGTACCTGTCCTGGGACTCTTTGATGCGGACAGTGTAGAGGGAGCTTTACTCTGTATCGAACCGCATGCTGTACTTGTCCTGGAAGTGTTTGATGGGGACAGAGTAGAGGGAGCTTTACTCTGTCTCTAACCCCGTGCTGTACCTGTCCTCGGAGTGTTTGATGGGGACAGTGTAGAGGGAGCTTTACTCTGTATCTAACACCGTGCTGTACATGTCCTGGGAGTGTTTGATGGGGACAGTGTAGGGGGATATTTACTCTGTATCTAACACGATGCTCTACTTGTCCTGGGAGTGTTTGATGGGGACAGAGTAGAGGGAGCTTTACTCTGTATCTAACCCCGTGCTGTACCAGTCCTGGGAGTGTTTGATGGGGACAGTGTAGAGGGAGCTTTACTCTGTATCTAACCCCATGCTGTACCTGTCCTGGGAGTGTTTGATGGGGACAGTGTAGAGGGAGATTTACTCTGTATCTTAGCCCGTGCTGTACGTGTCCTGGGAGTGTTTGATGGGGACTAAGAAGTGGGAGCTTTACTCTGTATCTAACCCAATGCTGTACCTGTCCTGGGAGTGTTTGATGGGGACGGTGGAGAGGGAGCATTACTCTGTATCTAACACTATGATGTACCTGTCCTTGGAGTGTTTGATGGGGAGAGTGATGAGGGAGTTTAACTCTGTATCTAACCTCGTGCTGTACCTGTCCTGGGAGAGTTTGAAGGGGACGGTGCTGAGGGAGCATTACCCTGTATCTCACCCTTTGCTGTACCTGTCCTGGGAGTGTTTGATGGGGACAGTGTAGAGGGAGCTTAACTCTGTATCTAACCCCGTGCTGGCCCTGTCTTGCGAGTGTTTAATGGGGACAGTGTAGAGGGATCCTTACTCTGCATCTCACCCCGTGCTGTACCTGTCCTGGGAGTGTTTGATGGGGACAGTGTAGAGGGATATTTACTCTGTATCTAACCCCGTGCCGTACCTGTCCAGGGAGTTTTTGATGGGGACAGTTTAGAGGGAATCTTACTCTGTATCTAACCCCGTGCTGTACCTGTCATGGGAGTGTTTGATGGGTCAGTCTAGAGGGAGATTTACTCTATATCTAACCCCGTGCTTTATCTGTCCTTGGAGTGTATGATGGGGAAGGTGTAGAGGGAGATTTACTCTGTATCTCACCTCGTGCTGAACCTGTCCTGGGAGTGTTTGATGGGGACAGTGTAGAAAGCTTTACTCTGTATCTAACCCCGTGCCGTACCTGTCCAGGGAGTGTTTGATGGGGAGGGTGAAAAGGGAGCTTTACTCCGTATTTAACACCGTGCTGCACCTGTCCTGGGAATGTTTGATGGGGACAGTGTAGAGGGAGCTTAACTCGGTATCTTACCCCGTGCTGTATCTGTCCAGGGAGTGTTTGATGGGGACAGTGTAGAGGGAGATTTACTCTGTATCTAACCCCGTGCTGTACCTATCCTGGGAGTGTTTGATGGGGCAGTGTAGATGGAGCTTTACTCTGTATCTAACCCTTTGCTGTACCTGTCCTGGAAGTGTTTGATGGGGACAGTGTAGATGGAGCTTTACTCTGTATCTAACCCCGTGCTGTACCTGTCCTGAGAGTGTTTGATGGGGCGGTGTAGAGGGGGTTTTACTTTGTATCTAACCCCGTGCTGTACCTGCCCTGGGAGTGTTTGATGGGGACAGTGAAGAGGGAGCTTTACTCTGTATCTAACCCTGTGCTGTACCTGTCCTGGGAGTGTTTGATGGGGACAGTGTAGATGGAGCATTACTCTGTATCTAACCCTTTGCTGTACCTGTCCAGGGAGTGTTTGATGGGGACAGTGTAGAGGGAGCTTTACTCTGTATCTAACCCCGTGCTGCACCTGTCCTGGAAGTGTATGATGGGGACAGTGTAGAGGGAGCTTTACTCTGTATCTAACCCCGTGCTGTACCTGTCGTGGGACTGTTTGATGCGGACAGTGTAGAGGGAGCTTTACTCTGTATCGAACCGCATGCTGTACCTGTCCTGGGAGAGTTTGATGGGGACAGTGTAGAGGGAGCTTTACTCTGTATCTAACCCCGTGCTGCACCTGTCCTGGGAGTGTTTGATGGGGACAGTGTAGAGGGAGCTTTACTCTGCATCTCACCCCGTGCTGCACCTGTCCTGGGAGTGTTTGATGGGGACAGTGTAGAGGGAAATTTACTCTGTATCTAACACGATGCTCTAATTGTCCTGGGAGTGTTTGATGGGGACGGGTTAGAGGGAGACTTTCACTCTATCTAACCCCGTGCTGTACCTGTCCTGGGAGTGTTTGACGGGGACAGAGTAGAGGGAGCATTACTCTGTATCTAACCGCGTGCTGTACCAGTCCTGTGAGTGTTTGATGGGGACAGAGTAGAGGGAGCTTTACTCTGTATCTAACCACGTGCTGTACATGTCCTGGGAGTGTTTCATGGGGACGGTGTAGAGAGAGATTTACTCTGTATCTAACCCCGTGCTGTACATGTCCTGGGAGTGTTTGATGGGGACAATGAAGTGGGAGCTTTACTCTGTATCTAACCCCGTGCTGTACCTGTCCTGGGAGTGTTTGATGGGGATGGTGGAGAGGGAGCATTACTCTGTATCTAACACTATGCTGTATCTGTCCTGGGAGTGTTTGATGAGGACAGTGTAGAGGGAGATTTACTCTGTATCTAACCCCGTGCTGTACCTGTCCTGGGAGTGTTTGATGGGGACAGTGTAGAGGGAGATTTACTCTGTATCTAACCCCGTGCTGTACCTGTCCAGGGATTGTTTGATGGGGACAGTGTAGATGGAGCATTACTCTGTATCTAACGCTTTGCTATACCTGTCCTGGGAGTGTTTGATGGGGCAGTGTAGAGGGAGCTTTACTCTGTATCTAACCCTTTGCTGTACCTGTCCTGGGAGTGTTTGATGGGGACAGTGTAGAGGGAGCTTTATTCTGTATCTAACCCCGAGCTGTAACTGTCCTGGGAGTGTTTGATGGGGACAGTGTAGAGGGAGCTTTACTCTGCATCTCACCCCGTGCTTTATCTGTCCTGGGAGTGTTTGATGGGGACAGTGTAGAGGGAGCTTTACTCTGTATCTAACCCCGTGCTGTACCTGTCCTGGGAGTGTTTGATGGGGACAGTGTAGAGGGAGCTTTACTCTGTATCTCACCCCGTGCTGTACCTGTCCTGGGAGTGTTTGATGGGGACAGTGCAGAGGGAGCTTTACTCTGTATCTAACCCCGTGCTGTACCTGTCCTGGGAGTGTTTGATGGGGAAAGTGTAGAGGGAGATTTACTCTGTATCTAACCCCGTGCTGTACCTGTCCAGGGAGTGTATGATGGGGACAGTGTAGAGGGAGCTTTATTCTGTATCTAACCCCGTGCTGTACCTGTCCTGGGAGTGTTTGATGGGGCAGTGTAGAGGGAGCATTACTCTGTATCTAACCCTTTGCTGTACCTGTCCTGGGAGTGTTTGATGGGGACAGTGTTCAGGGAGCATTGCTCTGTATCTAACCCTTTGCTGTAACTGTCCTGGGAGTGTTTGATGGAGACAGTGTAGAGGGAGATTTACTCTGTATCTAACGCCGTGCTGTACCTGTCCTGGAAGTGTTTGATGGGGACAGTGTAGAGTGAGCTTTACTCTGTATCTAACCCCGTGCTGTACCTGTCCTGGGAGTGTTTGATGGGGACAGTGTAGAGAGAGCATTACTCTGTATCTAACCCTTTGCTGTACCTGTCCTGGGAGTGTTTGATGGGGCAGTGTAGAGGGAGCTTTACTCTGTATCAAACCCCGTGCTGTACCTGTCCTGGGAGTGTTTGATGGGGACAGTGTAGAGAGAACTTTACTCTGTATCTAACCCCGTGCTGTACCTGTCCTGGGACTCTTTGATGCGGACAGTGTAGAGGGAGCTTTACTCTGTATCGAACCGCATGCTGTACTTGTCCTGGAAGTGTTTGATGGGGACAGAGTAGAGGGAGCTTTACTCTGTCTCTAACCCCGTGCTGTACCTGTCCTCGGAGTGTTTGATGGGGACAGTGTAGAGGGAGCTTTACTCTGTATCTAACACCGTGCTGTACATGTCCTGGGAGTGTTTGATGGGGACAGTGTAGGGGGATATTTACTCTGTATCTAACACGATGCTCTACTTGTCCTGGGAGTGTTTGATGGGGACAGAGTAGAGGGAGCTTTACTCTGTATCTAACCCCGTGCTGTACCAGTCCTGGGAGTGTTTGATGGGGACAGTGTAGAGGGAGCTTTACTCTGTATCTAACCCCATGCTGTACCTGTCCTGGGAGTGTTTGATGGGGACAGTGTAGAGGGAGATTTACTCTGTAACTTACCCCGTGCTGTATGTGTCCTGGGAGTGTTTGATGGGGACTAAGAAGTGGGAGCTTTACTCTGTATCTAACCCAATGCTGTACCTGTCCTGGGAGTGTTTGATGGGGACGGTGGAGAGGGAGCATTACTCTGTATCTAACCCTATGATGTACCTGTCCTTGGAGTGTTTGATGGGGAGAGTGATGAGGGAGTTTAACTCTGTATCTAACCTCGTGCTGTACCTGTCCTGGGAGAGTTTGAAGGGGACGGTGCTGAGGGAGCATTTCCCTGTATCTCACCCTTTGCTGTACCTGTCCTGGGAGTGTTTGATGGGGACAGTGTAGAGGGAGCTTAACTCTGTATCTAACCCCGTGCTGGCCCTGTCTTGCGAGTGTTTAATGGGGACAGTGTAGAGGGATCCTTACTCTGCATCTCACCCCGTGCTGTACCTGTCCTGGGAGTGTTTGATGGGGACAGTGTAGAGGGATATTTACTCTGTATCTAACCCCGTGCCGTACCTGTCCAGGGAGTTTTTGATGGGGACAGTTTAGAGGGAATCTTACTCTGTATCTAACCCCGTGCTGTACCTGTCATGGGAGTGTTTGATGGGTCAGTCTAGAGGGAGATTTACTCTATATCTAACCCCGTGCTTTATCTGTCCTTGGAGTGTATGATGGGGAAGGTGTAGAGGGAGATTTACTCTGTATCTCACCTCGTGCTGAACCTGTCCTGGGAGTGTTTGATGGGGACAGTGTAGAAAGCTTTACTCTGTATCTAACCCCGTGCCGTACCTGTCCAGGGAGTGTTTGATGGGGAGGGTGAAAAGGGAGCTTTACTCCGTATTTAACACCGTGCTGCACCTGTCCTGGGAATGTTTGATGGGGACAGTGTAGAGGGAGCTTAACTCGGTATCTTACCCCGTGCTGTATCTGTCCAGGGAGTGTTTGATGGGGACAGTGTAGAGGGAGATTTACTCTGTATCTAACCCCGTGCTGTACCTATCCTGGGAGTGTTTGATGGGGCAGTGTAGATGGAGCTTTACTCTGTATCTAACCCTTTGCTGTACCTGTCCTGGAAGTGTTTGATGGGGACAGTGTAGATGGAGCTTTACTCTGTATCTAACCCTTTGCTGTACCTGTCCTGGAAGTGTTTGATGGGGCGGTGTAGAGGGGGTTTTACTTTGTATCTAACCCCGTGCTGTACCTGCCCTGGGAGTGTTTGATGGGGACAGTGAAGAGGGAGCTTTACTCTGTATCTAACCCTGTGCTGTACCTGTCCTGGGAGTGTTTGATGGGGACAGTGTAGATGGAGCATTACTCTGTATCTAACCCTTTGCTGTACCTGTCCGGGGAGTGTTTGATGGGGACAGTGTAGAGGGAGCTTTACTCTGTATCTAACCCCGTGCTGCACCTGTCCTGGAAGTGTATGATGGGGACAGTGTAGAGGGAGCTTTACTCTGTATCTAACCCCGTGCTGTACCCGTCGTGGGACTGTTTGATGCGGACAGTGTAGAGGGAGCTTTACTCTGTATCGAACCGCATGCTGTACCTGTCCTGGGAGAGTTTGATGGGGACAGTGTAGAGGGAGCTTTACTCTGTATCTAACCCCGTGCTGCACCTGTCCTGGGAGTGTTTGATGGGGACAGTGTAGAGGGAGCTTTACTCTGCATCTCACCCCGTGCTGCACCTGTCCTGGGAGTGTTTGATGGGGACAGTGTAGAGGGAAATTTACTCTGTATCTAACACGATGCTCTAATTGTCCTGGGAGTGTTTGATGGGGACGGGTTAGAGGGAGACTTTCACTCTATCTAACCCCGTGCTGTACCTGTCCTGGGAGTGTTTGACGGGGACAGAGTAGAGGGAGCATTACTCTGTATCTAACCGCGTGCTGTACCAGTCCTGTGAGTGTTTGATGGGGACAGAGTAGAGGGAGCTTTACTCTGTATCTAACCACGTGCTGTACATGTCCTGGGAGTGTTTCATGGGGACGGTGTAGAGAGAGATTTACTCTGTATCTAACCCCGTGCTGTACATGTCCTGGGAGTGTTTGATGGGGACAATGAAGTGGGAGCTTTACTCTGTATCTAACCCCGTGCTGTACCTGTCCTGGGAGTGTTTGATGGGGATGGTGGAGAGGGAGCATTACTCTGTATCTAACACTATGCTGTATCTGTCCTGGGAGTGTTTGATGAGGACAGTGTAGAGGGAGATTTACTCTGTATCTAACCCCTTGCTGTACCTGTCCTGGGAGTGTTTGATGGGGACGGTGCTGAGGGAGCATTACTCTGCATCTCACCCTTTACTGTACCTGTCCTGGGAGTGTTTGATGGGGTCAGTGAAGAGTGAGCTTTACTCTGTATCTAACCCCGTGCTGTATCTGTCCTGGGAGTGTTTGATGGGGACAGTGTAGAGGGAGCATTACTCTGTATCTAACACCGTGCTGCACCTGTCCTGGAAGTGTTTGATGGGGACAGTGTAGAGGGAGCTTAACTCTGTACCTAACCCTTTGCTGTACCTGTCCTGGGAGTGTTTGATGGGGCAGTGTAGAGGGAGCTTTACTCTGTATCTAACACGATGCTCTACTTGTCCTGGGAGTGTTTGATGTGGACGGTTTAGAGGGAGACTTCCTCTCTATCTAACCCCGTGCTGTACCTGTCCTGGGAGTGTTTGACGGGGACAGAGTAGAGGGAGCTTTACTCTGTATCTAGCCCCGTGCTGTACCTGTCCTGGGAGTGTTTGATGGGGACAGTGTAGAGGGAGCTTTACTCTGTATCTAACCCCGTGCTGTACCTGTCCTGGGAGTGTTTGAAGGGGACAGTGTAGAGGGAGCTTTACTCTGTATCTAACCCCATGCTGTACCTGCCCAGGGAGTGTTTGATGGGGACAGTGTAGAGGGAGCTTTACTCTGTATCTAATCCCGTGCTGCACCTGTCCTGGAAGTGTTTGATGGGGACAGTGTAGAGGGAGCTTTACTCTGTATCTAACCCCGTGCTGTACCTGTCCTGGGAGTGTTTGATGGGGACTGTGTAGAGGGAACGTTACTCTGTATCTAACCCCGTGCTGTACCTGTCCTGGGAGTGTTTGATGGGGACAGTGTAGAGGGAGATTTACTCTGTATCTAACCCCGTGCTGTACCTGTCCTGGGAGTGTTTGATGGGGACAGTGCAGAGGGAGCTTTACTCTGTAACTAAACTCATGCTGTACCTGTCCTGGGACTGTTTGATGCGGACAGTGTAGAGGGAGCTTTACTCTGTATCGAAACGCATGCTGTACCTGTCCTGGGAGTGTTTGATGGGGACAGTGTCGAGGGAGCTTTTCTCTGTATCAAACCCCGTGCTGTACCTGTCCTGGGAGTGTTTGATGGGGACATTGTAGAGGGAGTTTTACTCTGCATCTCACCCCGTGCTGTACATGTCCTGGGAGTGTTTGACGGGGACAGAGTAGAGGGAGCTTTACTCTGTATCTATCCCCGTGCTGTACCAGTCCTGGGAGTGTTTGGTGGGGACAGTGTAGAGGGAGCTTTACTCTGTATCTAACCCCATGCTGTACCTGTCCTGGGAGTGTTTGATGGGGACAGTGCAGAGGGAGATTTACTCTGTATCTAACCCTGTGCTGTACCTGTCCTGGGAGTGTTTGATGGGGGCAGTGTAGAGGGAGCTTTACTCTGTATCTAACCCCGTGCTGTACCTGTCCTTGGAGTATTTGATGGGGACAGTGAAGAGGGAGTTTAACTCTGTACCTAACCCCGTGCTGTACCTCTCCTGGGAGTGTTTGATGGGGACGGAGCTGAGGGAGCTTTACTCTGTATCTCACCCCGTGCTGTACCTGTCCTGGGAGTGTTTGATGGGGACGGTGTCGAGGGAGCTTTACTCTGTATCTAAACCAGTGCTAAACCTGTCCTGGGAGTGTTTGATGCGGACGGTGTAGAGGGAGCTTTACTCTGTACCAAACCCCATGCTGTATCTGTCCTGGGAGTGTTTGATGGGGACAGTGAAGAGGGAGTTTTACTCTGTATCTGACCCCGAATTGTACCTGTCCTGGGAGTGTTTGATGGGGACGGTGTAGAGGGAGCTTTACTCTGTATCTAACCCCGTGCCTAAACTGTCCTGGGAGTGTTTGATGGGGCAGTGTAGAGGGAGCTTTACTCTGTATCTAACCCCCTGCTGTACCTGTCCTGGGACTGTTTGATGCGGACAGTGTAGAGGGAGCTTTACTCTGTATCGAACCGCATGCTGTACCTGTCCTGGGAGAGTTTGATGGGGACAGTGTAGAGGGAGATTTACTCTGTATCTAACCCCGTGCTGCACCTGTCCTGGAAGTGTATGATGGGGACAGTGTAGAGGGAGCTTTACTCTGTATCTAACCCCGTGCTGTACCCGTCGTGGGACTGTTTGATGCGGACAGTGTAGAGGGAGCTTTACTCTGTATCGAACCGCATGCTGTACCTGTCCTGGGAGAGTTTGATGGGGACAGTGTAGAGGGAGCTTTACTCTGTATCTAACCCCGTGCTGCACCTGTCCTGGGAGTGTTTGATGGGGACAGTGTAGAGGGAGCTTTACTCTGCATCTCACCCCGTGCTGCACCTGTCCTGGGAGTGTTTGATGGGGACAGTGTAGAGGGAAATTTACTCTGTATCTAACACGATGCTCTAATTGTCCTGGGAGTGTTTGATGGGGACGGGTTAGAGGGAGACTTTCACTCTATCTAACCCCGTGCTGTACCTGTCCTGGGAGTGTTTGACGGGGACAGAGTAGAGGGAGCATTACTCTGTATCTAACCGCGTGCTGTACCAGTCCTGTGAGTGTTTGATGGGGACAGAGTAGAGGGAGCTTTACTCTGTATCTAACCACGTGCTGTACATGTCCTGGGAGTGTTTCATGGGGACGGTGTAGAGAGAGATTTACTCTGTATCTAACCCCGTGCTGTACATGTCCTGGGAGTGTTTGATGGGGACAATGAAGTGGGAGCTTTACTCTGTATCTAACCCCGTGCTGTACCTGTCCTGGGAGTGTTTGATGGGGATGGTGGAGAGGGAGCATTACTCTGTATCTAACACTATGCTGTATCTGTCCTGGGAGTGTTTGATGAGGACAGTGTAGAGGGAGATTTACTCTGTATCTAACCCCTTGCTGTACCTGTCCTGGGAGTGTTTGATGGGGACGGTGCTGAGGGAGCATTACTCTGCATCTCACCCTTTACTGTACCTGTCCTGGGAGTGTTTGATGGGGTCAGTGAAGAGTGAGCTTTACTCTGTATCTAACCCCGTGCTGTATCTGTCCTGGGAGTGTTTGATGGGGACAGTGTAGAGGGAGCATTACTCTGTATCTAACACCGTGCTGCACCTGTCCTGGAAGTGTTTGATGGGGACAGTGTAGAGGGAGCTTAACTCTGTACCTAACCCTTTGCTGTACCTGTCCTGGGAGTGTTTGATGGGGCAGTGTAGAGGGAGCTTTACTCTGTATCTAACACGATGCTCTACTTGTCCTGGGAGTGTTTGATGTGGACGGTTTAGAGGGAGACTTCCTCTCTATCTAACCCCGTGCTGTACCTGTCCTGGGAGTGTTTGACGGGGACAGAGTAGAGGGAGCTTTACTCTGTATCTAGCCCCGTGCTGTACCTGTCCTGGGAGTGTTTGATGGGGACAGTGTAGAGGGAGCTTTACTCTGTATCTAACCCCGTGCTGTACCTGTCCTGGGAGTGTTTGAAGGGGACAGTGTAGAGGGAGCTTTACTCTGTATCTAACCCCATGCTGTACCTGCCCAGGGAGTGTTTGATGGGGACAGTGTAGAGGGAGCTTTACTCTGTATCTAATCCCGTGCTGCACCTGTCCTGGAAGTGTTTGATGGGGACAGTGTAGAGGGAGCTTTACTCTGTATCTAACCCCGTGCTGTACCTGTCCTGGGAGTGTTTGATGGGGACTGTGTAGAGGGAACGTTACTCTGTATCTAATCCCCGTGCTGTACCTGTCCTGGGAGTGTTTGATGGGGACAGTGTAGAGGGAGATTTACTCTGTATCTAACCCCGTGCTGTACCTGTCCTGGGAGTGTTTGATGGGGACAGTGCAGAGGGAGCTTTACTCTGTAACTAAACTCATGCTGTACCTGTCCTGGGACTGTTTGATGCGGACAGTGTAGAGGGAGCTTTACTCTGTATCGAAACGCATGCTGTACCTGTCCTGGGAGTGTTTGATGGGGACAGTGTCGAGGGAGCTTTTCTCTGTATCAAACCCCGTGCTGTACCTGTCCTGGGAGTGTTTGATGGGGACATTGTAGAGGGAGTTTTACTCTGCATCTCACCCCGTGCTGTACATGTCCTGGGAGTGTTTGACGGGGACAGAGTAGAGGGAGCTTTACTCTGTATCTATCCCCGTGCTGTACCAGTCCTGGGAGTGTTTGGTGGGGACAGTGTAGAGGGAGCTTTACTCTGTATCTAACCCCATGCTGTACCTGTCCTGGGAGTGTTTGATGGGGACAGTGCAGAGGGAGATTTACTCTGTATCTAACCCTGTGCTGTACCTGTCCTGGGAGTGTTTGATGGGGGCAGTGTAGAGGGAGCTTTACTCTGTATCTAACCCCGTGCTGTACCTGTCCTTGGAGTATTTGATGGGGACAGTGAAGAGGGAGTTTAACTCTGTACCTAACCCCGTGCTGTACCTCTCCTGGGAGTGTTTGATGGGGACGGAGCTGAGGGAGCTTTACTCTGTATCTCACCCCGTGCTGTACCTGTCCTGGGAGTGTTTGATGGGGACGGTGTCGAGGGAGCTTTACTCTGTATCTAAACCAGTGCTAAACCTGTCCTGGGAGTGTTTGATGCGGACGGTGTAGAGGGAGCTTTACTCTGTACCAAACCCCATGCTGTATCTGTCCTGGGAGTGTTTGATGGGGACAGTGAAGAGGGAGTTTTACTCTGTATCTGACCCCGAATTGTACCTGTCCTGGGAGTGTTTGATGGGGACGGTGTAGAGGGAGCTTTACTCTGTATCTAACCCCGTGCCTAAACTGTCCTGGGAGTGTTTGATGGGGCAGTGTAGAGGGAGCTTTACTCTGTATCTAACCCCCTGCTGTACCTGTCCTGGGACTGTTTGATGCGGACAGTGTAGAGGGAGCTTTACTCTGTATCGAACCGCATGCTGTACCTGTCCTGGGAGAGTTTGATGGGGACAGTGTAGAGGGAGATTTACTCTGTATCGAACCGCATGCTGTACCTGTCCTGGGAGAGTTTGATGGGGACAGTGCAGAGGGAGCTTTACTCTGTATCTAACCCCGTGCTGCACCTGTCTTTGGAGTGTTTGATGGGGACAGTGTAGAGGGAGCTTTACTCTGCATCTCACCCCGTGCTGTACCTGTCCTGGGAGTGTTTGATGGGGACAGTGAAGAGGGATATTTACTCTGTATCTAACACGATGCTCTACTTGTCCTGGGAGTGTTTGATGAGGACGGTTTAGAGGGAGACTTTGTCTCTATCTAACCCCGTGCTGTACCTGTCCTGGGAGTGTTTAACGGGGACAGGGTAGAGGGAGCTTTACTCTGTATCTAACCCCGTGCTGTACCTGTCCTGGGAGTGTTTGATGCGGACAGTGTAGAGGGAGATTTACTGTGTATCTAACCCTGTGCTGCACCTGTCCTGGGAGTGTTTGATGGAGACAGTGTTGAGGGAGCTTTAATCTGTATCTAACCCTGTGCTGTACATGTCCTGGGAGTGTTTGATGGGGACAGTGCAGAGGGAGATTTACTCTGTATCTAACCCTGTGCTGTACCTGTCCTGGGAGTGTTTGATGGGGACAGTGAAGTGGGAGCTTTACTCTGTATCTAACCCCGTGCTGTGCCTGTCCTGGGAGTGTTTGATGGGGACGGTGGAGAGGGAGCATTACTCTGTATCTAACCCTATGCTGTACCTGTCCTTGGAGTGTTTGATGGGGACAGTGACGAGGGAGTTTAACTCTGTATCTAACCCCGTGCTGTACCTGTCCTGGGAGTGTTTGATGGGGACAGTGTAGAGGGAGATTTACTCTGTATCTAACACCGTGCTGCACCTGTCCTGGGAGTGTTTGATGGGGACGGTGTAGAGGGAGATTTACTCTGTATCTAACACCGTGCTGTACCTGTCCTGGGAGTGTTTGATGGGGCAGTGTAGATGGAGCTTTACTCTGTATCTAACCCTTTGCTGTTCCTGTCCTGGGAGTGTTTGAAGGGGACAGTGTAGATGGAGCTTTACTCTGTATCTAACCCCGTGCTGTACCTGTCCTGGGATTGTTTGATGGGGACAGTGTAGAGGGAGCTTTACTCTGTATCTAACCCCGTGCTGTACCTGTCCTGGGAGTGTTTGATGGGGAGAGTGTAGAGGGAGCTTTACTCTGTATCTAACCCTTTGCTGTACCTGTCCACGGAGTGTTTGATGGGGCAGTGTAGAGGGAGCTTTACTCTGTATCTAACCCCGTGCTGCACCAGTCCTGGAAGTGTTTGATGGGGACAGTGTAGAGGGAGCTTTACTCTGTACCTGACCCCGTGCTGTACCTGTCCTGGGAGTGTTTGATGGGGCAGTGTAGAGGGAGCTTTACTCTGTATCTAAGCCACTGCTGTACATGTCCTGGGAGTGTTTGATGGGGACAGAGTCGAGGGAGCTTTACTCTGTATCTAACCCCGTGCTGTACCTGTCCTGGGAGTGTTTGATGGGGACAGTGAAGAGGGAGTTTTACTCTGTATCTAACCCCGTGCTGTACCTGTCCTGGGAGTGTTTGATGGGGACAGTGTAGAAAGAGCTTTACTCTGTATCTAACCCCGTGCTGCACCTGTCCTGGAAGTGTTTGATGGGGACAGTGTAGAGGGAGCTTTACTCTGTATCTAAACCCGTGCTGTACCTGTCCTGGGAGTGTTTGATGGGGATGGTGTAGAGGGAGATTTACTCTGTATCTCACCTCGTGCTGTACCTGTCCTGGGAGTGTTTGATGGGGACAGTGAAGAGGGAGCTTTATGCTGTATCTAACTCTATGCTGTACCTGTCCTGAGAGTGTTTGATGGGGACAGTGTAGAGGGAGCTTTACTCTGTATCTAACCCCGTGCTGCACCTGTCCTGGAAGTGTTTGATGGGGACAGTGTAGAGGGAGATTTACTCTGTATCTAACCCCGTCCTGTACCTGTCCTGGGAGTGTTTGATGGGGACGGTGTAGAGGGAGCTTTACTCTGTATCTAACCCCGTGCTGTACCTGTCCTGGGAGTTTTTGATGGGGACAGTGTAGGGGCAGATTTACTCTGTATCTCACCCCGTGCTGTACCTGTCCGGCGAGCGTTTGATGGGGACGGTGTTGAGGGAGCATTACTCTGTAACTAACCCTTTGCTGTACCTGTCCTTGGAGTGTTTGATGGGGACAGTGAAGAGGGAGCTTTACTCTGTATCTAGCCCCGTGCTGTACCTTTCCTGGGAGTGTTTGATGGGGACAGTGTAAAGGCAGCTTTACTCTGTATCTAAAGCCGTACTGTAACTGTCCTGGGAGTGCTAGATGGGGACAGTGTAGAGGGAGCATTACTCTATCTAACCCCGGGATGTACCTGTCCTGGGAGTGTTTGATAGGCACAGTGTAGAGGGAGCTTTACTCTGTATCAAACCCTGTGCTGTACCTGTCCTGGGAGTTTTTGATGGGCACAGTGAAGAGGGAGCTTTACTCTGTATATAACACCGTGCTGCACCTGTCCTGGGAGTGTTAGATGGGGACAGTGTAGAGGGAGCTTTACTCCGTATCTAACCCCGTTCTGTACATGTCCTGGGAGTGTTTAACGGGGACAGTGTAGAGGGAGCTTTACTATGTATCTAACCCCGTGCTGTACCTGTCCTGGGTGTGTTTGACGGGGACAGTGTAGAGGGAGCTTTACTCTGTATCTAACCCCGTGCTGTACCAGACCTGTGAGTGTTTGATGGGGACAGTGTAGAGGGAGATTTACTCTCTATCTAACCCCGTGCTGTACCTGTCCTGGGAGTTTTTGATGGGCACAGTGAAGAGGGAGCTTTACTCTGTATCTAACACCGTGCTGTACCTGTCCAGGGAGTGTTTGATGGGGCAGTGCAGAGGGAGCTTTATTCTGTATCTAACCCTGTGCTGTACCTGTCCTGGGAGTGTTTGATGGGGACAGTGTAGAGGGAGCATTACTCTGTATCTAACCCTTTGCTCTACCTGTCCTGGGACTTTTTGATGGGCACAGTGAAGAGGGAGCTTTACTCTGTATCTAAAACCGTGCTGTATCTGTCCTGGGAGTGTTTGATGGGGACGGTGTAAGGGAGCTTTACTCTGTATCTAACCCCGTGCTGTACCTGTCCTGGGAATGTTTGATGGGGACAGTGCAGAGGGAGCTTTACTCTGTATCTAACACCGTGCTGTACCTGACCTGGGAGTGTTTGATCGGGACGGTGTCGAGGGGGTTTTACTCTGTATCTAACCCCGTGCTGTACCTGTCCTGGGAGTGTTTGATGGGGACGGTGTAGAGGGAGCTTTACTCTGTATCTAACCCCGTGCTGTATCTGTCCTGGGAGTGTTTGATGGGGACAGTGTAGAGGGACCTTTACTCTGTATCTAACCCCGTGCTGTAACTGTCCTGGGAGTGTTTGATGGGGACGGTGTAAGGGAGATTTACTCTGTATCGAACCCCGAGCTGTACCTGCCCTGGGAGATTTTGATGGGGACGGTGTAGAGTGAGTTTTACTCTGTATCTAACCCCGTGCTGTATCTGTCCTGGGAGTGTTTGATGGGGACAGTGTACAGGGAGCTTTACTCTGTATCTAACCCCATGCTGTAACTGTCCTGGGAGTGTTTGAAGGGGACAGTGTAGTGGGAGCTTTACTCTGTATCTAACCCCGTGCGGTACCTGTCCTGGGAGTGTTTGATGGGGACAGTGTAGAGGGAGATTTACTCTGTATCTAACCCCGTGCTGTTCCTGTCCTGGGAATGTATGATGTGGACAGTGTAGAGGGAGATTTACTCTGTATCTAACCCCGTGCTGTACCTGTCCTGGAAGTGTTTGATGGAGACAGTGAAGAGGGAGCTTTACTCTGTATCTAACACCGAGCTCTACCTGGCCTGGGAGTGTTTGATGGGGACAGTGTAGAGCGAGCTTTACTCTGTATCAAACCCCGTGCTGTACCTGTCCTGGGAGTGTTTGATGGGGACAGTGTAGAGGGAGCTTTACTCTGTATCTAACCCCGTGCTGTAACTGTCCTGGGAGTGTTTGATGGGACGGTGTAACGGAGCTTTACTCTGTATCTAACCCCGTGCTGTACCTGTCCTGGGAGTGTTTGATGGGGACGGTGTAGAGGGAGCTTTACTCTGTATCTAACCCCGTGCTGAATCTGTCCTGGGAGTGTTTTATGGGGACAGTGTACAGGGAGCTTTACTCTGTATCTAACCCCGTGCTGTAACTGTGCTGGGAGTGTTTGATGGGGACGGTGTAAGGGAGATTTACTCTGTATCGAACCCCGAGCTGTACCTGTCCTGGGAGAGTTTGATGGGGACGGTGTAGAGTGAGTTTTACTCTGTATCTAACCGTGTGCTGTACCTGTTCTGGGAGTGTTTGATGGAGACAGTGTAGAGGGAGCTTTACTCTGTATCTAACCCCGTGCTGTACCTGTCCTGGGAGTGTTTGATGGGGACAGTGTAGAGGGAGCTTTACTCTGTATCTAACCCCGTGCTGTACCTGTACTGGGAGTGTTTGATGGGGACGGTGTAGAGGGAGCTTTACTCTGTATCTAACCCCGTGCTGTTCCTGTCCTGGGAATGTTTGATGTGGACAGTGTAGAAGGAGATTTACTCTGTATCTAACCCCGTGCTGTACCTGTCCTGGAAGTGTTTGATGGATACAGTGTAGAGGGAGCTTTACTCTGTATCTAACCCCGTGCTCTACCTGGCCTGGGAGTGTTTGATGGGGACGGTGTAGAGGGAGCTTTACTCTGTATCTAACCCCGTGCTGTACCTGTCCTGGGAGTGTTTGAAGGGGACAGTGTAGAGGGAGCTTTACTCTGTATCTAACCCCGTGCTCTGCCTGGCCTGGGAGTGTTTGATGGGGACGGTGTAAGGGAGCTTTACTCTGTATCTAACCCAGTGCTGTACCTGTCCTGGGAGTGTTTGATGGGGACGGTGTAGAGGGAGCTTTACTCTGTATCTAACCCCGTGCTGTATCTGTCCTGGGAGTGTTTGATGGGGACACTGTAGAGGGAGCTTTACTCTGTATCTAACCCCGTGCTGTAACTGTCCTGGGAGTGTTTGATGGGGACGGTGTAAGTGAGTTTTACTCTGTATCTAACCCCGTGCTGTACCTGTCCTGGGAGTGTTTGATGGGGAGAGTGAAGAGGGAGCTTTACTGTGTATCTAACCCCGTGCTGTACCTGTCCTGGGAATGTTTGATGGGGACGTGCAGAAGGAGCTTTACTCTGTATCTAACCGTGTGCTGTACCTGTCCTGGGAGTGTTTGATGGAGACAGTGTAGAGGGAGATTTACTCTGTATCTAACCCCGTGCTGTACCTGTCCTGGAAGTGTTTGATGGAGACAGTGTAGAGGGAGCTTTACTCTGTATCTGAGCCCGTGCTGTACCTGTCCTGGGAGTGTTTGTAGGGGACAGTGTAGTGGGAGCTTTACTCTGTATCTAACCCCGTGCTGTAACTGTCCTGGGAGTGTTTGATGGGTACAGTGTAGAGGGAGATTTACTCTGTATCTAACCCCGTGCTGTACCTGTCCTGGGAGTGTTTGATGGGGACAGTGTAGAGGCAGATTTACTGTGTATCTAACCCCGTGCTGTACCTGTCCTGGGAATGTTTGATGGGGACGTGCAGAAGGAGCTTTACTCTGTATCTAACCGTGTGCTGTACCTGTTCTGGGAGTGTTTGATGGAGACAGTGTAGAGGGAGCTTTACTCTGTATCTAACCCCGTGCTGTTCCTGTCCTGGGAATGTATGATGTGGACAGTGTAGAAGGAGATTTACTCTGTATCTAACCCCGTGCTGTACCTGTCCTGGAAGTGTTTGATGGAGACAGTGTAGAGGGAGCTTTACTCTGTATCTAACCCCGTGCTCTACCTGGCCTGGGAGTGTTTGATGGGGACGGTGTAGAGGGAGCTTTACTCTGTATCTAACCCCGTGCTGTACCTGTCCTGGGAGTGTTTGATGGGGACAGTGTAGAGGGAGCTTTACTCTGTATCTATCCCCGTGCTCTACCTGGCCTGGGAGTGTTTGATGGGGACGGTGTAGAGGGAGATGCACTCTGTATCTAACCCCGTGCTGTACCTGTCCTGGGAGAGTTTGATGGGGACGGTGGAGAGGGAGTTTTACTCTCTATCTAACCCCGTGCTGTACCTGTCCTGGGAGTGTTTGATGGGGACAGTGTAGAGGGAGCTTTACTCTGTATCTAACCCCGTGCTGTACCTGTCCTGGGCGTGTTTGATGGGGACAGTGTAGAGGGAGCTTTACTCTGTATCTAACCCCGTGCTGTACGTGTCCTGGGAGTGTTTGATTGGGACAGTGTAGAGGGAGCTTTACTCTGTATCTAACACCGTGCTGTACCTGTCCTGGGAGTGTTTGATGGGGACGGTGTAGAGGGAGATTTACTCTGTATCTAACACCGTGCAGTACCTGTCCTGGGAGTGTTTGATCGGGACGGTGTCGAGGGGGTTTTACTCTGTATCTAACCCCGTGCTGTACCTGTCCTGGGAGTGTTTGATGGGGACGGTGTAGAGGGAGCTTTACTCTGTATCTAACCCCGTGCTGTATCTGTCCTGGGAGTGTTTGATGGGGCAGTGTAGAGGGAGCTTTACTCTGTATCTAACCCCGTGCTGTAACTGTCCTGGGAGTGTTTGATGGGGACGGTGTAAGGGAGATTTACTCTGTATCGAACCCCGAGCTGTACCTGTCCTGGGAGAGTTTGATGGGGACGGTGTAGAGTGAGTTTTACTCTGTATCTAACCCCGTGCTGTATCTGTCCTGGGAGTGTTTGATGGGGACAGTGTACAGGGAGCTTTACTCTGTATCTAACCCCGTGCTGTAACAGTCCTGGGAGTATTTGAAGGGGACAGTGTAGTGGGAGCTTTACTCTGTATCTAACCCAGTGCGGTACCTGTCCTGGGAGTGTTTGATGGGGACAGTGTAGAGGGAGCTTTACTCTGTATCTAACCCCGTGCTGTACCTGTCCAGGGAGTGTTTGATGGGGACGGTGTAGAGGGAGATTTACTCTGTATCTAACCCCGTGCTGTACCTGTCCTGGGAGTGTTTGATGGGGACGGTGTAGAGGGAGATTTACTCTGTATCTAACCCCGTGCTGTACCTGTCCTGGGAGTGTTTGATGGGGACAGTGTAGAGGGAGCTTTACTCTGTATCTAACCCCGTGCTGTACCTGTCCTGGGAGTGTTTGATGGGGACGGTGTAGAGGGAGCTTTACTCTGTATCTAACCCCGTGCTGTACCTGTCCTGGAAGTGTTTGATGGAGACAGTGTAGAGGGAGCTTTACTCTGTATCTAACCCCGTGCTCTACCTGGCCTGGGAGTGTTTGATGGGGACAGTGTAGAGCGAGCTTTACTCTGTATCTAACCCCGTGCTGTACCTGTCCTGGGAGTGTTTGATGGGGACAGTGTAGAGGGAGCTTTACTCTGTATCTAACCCCGTGCTGCACCTGTCCTGGGAGTGTTTGATGGGGACGGTGTAGAGGGAGATTTACTCTGTATCTGACCCCGTGCTGTACCTGTCCTGGGAGTGTTTGATGGGGACAGTGTAGAGGGAGCTTTACTCTGTATCTAACGCCGGGCTGTAACTGTCCTGGGAGTGTTTGATGGGGACGGTGTAAGGGAGCTTTACTCTGTATCTAACCCCGTGCTGTACCTGTCCTGGGAGTGTTTGATGGGGACGGTGTAGAGGGAGCTTTACTCTGTATCTAACCCCGTGCTGTATCTGTCCTGGGAGTGTTTGATGGGGACAGTGTACAGGGAGCTTTACTCTGTATCTAACCCCGTGCTGGAACTGTCCTGGGAGTGTTTGATGGGGACGGTGTGAGGGAGATTTACTCTGTATCGAACCCCGAGCTGTACCTGTCCTTGGAGAGTTTGATGGGGACGGTGTAGACTGAGTTTTACTCTGTATCTAACCCCGTGCTGTACCTGTCCTGGGAGTGTTTGATGGGGACAGTGAAGAGGGAGCTTTACTGTGTATCTAACCCCGTGCTGTACCTGTCCTGGGAATGTTTGATGGGGACGTGCAGAAGGAGCTTTACTCTGTATCTAACCGTGTGCTGTACCTGTCCTGGGAGTGTTTGATGGAGACAGTGTAGAGGGAGATTTACTCTGTATCTAACCCCGTGCTGTACCTGTCCTGGAAGTGTTTGATGGAGACAGTGTAGAGGGAGCTTTACTCTGTATCTGAGCCCGTGCTGTACCTGTCCGGGGAGTGTTTGTAGGGGACAGTGTAGTGGGAGCTTTACTCTGTATCTAACCCCGTGCTGTAACTGTCCTGGGAGTGTTTGATGGGTACAGTGTAGAGGGAGATTCACTCAGTATCTAACCCCGTGCTGTACCTGTCCTGGGAGAGTTTGATGGGGACAGTGTACAGGGAGCTTTACTCTGTATCTAACCCCGTGCTCAACCTGGCCTGGGAGTGTTTGATGGGGACGGTGTAAGGGAGCTTTACTCTGTATCTAACCCCGTGCTGTACCTGTCCTGGGAGTGTTTGATGGGGACGGTGTAGAGGGAGCTTTACTCTGTATCTAACCCCGTGCTGTATCTGTCCAGGGAGTGTTTGATGGGGACAGTGTAGAGGGAGCTTTACTCTGTATCTAACCCCGTGCTGTTCCTGTCTTGGGAGTGTTTGATGGGGACGGTGTAAGGGAGTTTTACTCTGTATCTAACCCCGTGCTGTACCTGTCCTGGGAGTGTTTGATGGGGACAGTGAAGAGGGAGCTTTACTGTGTATCTAACCCCGTGCTGTACCTGTCCTGGGAATGTTTGATGGGGACGTGCAGAAGGAGCTTTACTCTATATGTAACCGTGTGCTGTACCTGTTCTGGGAGTGTTTGATGGAGACAGTGTAGAGGGAGCTTTACTCTGTATCTAACCCCGTGCTGTACCTGTCCTGGAAGTGTTTGATGGAGACAGTGTAGAGGGAGCTTTACACTGTATCTAACCCCGTGCTCTACCTGTCCTGGGAGTGTTTGATGGAGACGGTGGAGAGCGAGCTTTACTCTGTATCTAACCCCGTGCGGTCCCTGTCCTGGGAGTGTTTGATGGGGACAGTGTAGAGGGAGCTTTACTCTGTATCTAACCCCGTGCTGTTCCTGTCCTGGGAATGTATGATGTGGACAGTGTAGAAGGAGATTTACTCTGTATCTAACCCCGTGCTGTACCTGTCCTGGAAGTGTTTGATGGAGACAGTGTAGAGGGAGCTTTACTCTGTATCTAACCCCGTGCTCTACCTGGCCTGGGAGTGTTTGATGGGGACGGTGTAGAGGGAGCTTTACTCTGTATCTAACCCCGTGCTGTACCTGTCCTGGGAGTGTTTGATGGGGACGGTGTAGAGGGAGCTTTACTCTGTATCTAACCCCGTGCTGTACCTGTCCTGGGAGTGTTTGATGGGGACTGTGTAGAGGGAGCTTTACTCTGTATCTAACCCCGTGCTGTACCTGTCCTGGGAGTGTTTGATGGGGACGGTGTGGAGGGAGATTTACTCTGTATCTGAGCCCGTGCTGTACCTCTCCTGGGAGTGTTTGAAGGGGACAGTGTGGTGGGAGCTTTACTCTGTATCTAACCCCGTGCTGTAACTGTCCTGGGAGTGTTTGATGGGTACAGTGTAGAGGGAGATTCACTCTGTATCTAACCCCGTGCTGTACCTGTCCTGGGAGTGTTTGATTGGGACAGTGTAGAGGGAGCTTTACTCTGTATCTAACACCGTGCAGTACCTGACCTGGGAGTGTTTGATCGGGACGGTGTCGAGGGGGTTTTACTCTGTATCTAACCCCGTGCTGTACCTGTCCTGGGAGTGTTTGATGGGGACGGTGTAGAGGGAGCTTTACTCTGTATCTAACCCCGTGCTGTATCTGTCCTGGGAGTGTTTGATGGGGACAGTGTAGAGGGAGCTTTACTCTGTATCTAACCCCGTGCTGTAACTGTCCTGGGAGTGTTTGATGGGGACGGTGTAAGGGAGATTTACTCTGTATCGAACCCCGAGCTGTACCTGTCCTGGGAGAGTTTGATGGGGACGGTGTAGAGTGAGTTTTACTCTGTATCCAACCCCGTGCTGTACCTGTCCTGGGAGTGTTTGAAGGGGACAGTGTACTGGAGCTTTACTCTGTATCTAACCCCGTGCTGTCTCTGTCCTGGGAGTGTTTGATGGGGACAGTGTAGAGGGAGCTTTACTCTGTATCTAACCCCGTGCTGTACCTGTCCTGGGAGTGTTTGATGGGGACAGTGTAGAGGGAGCTTTACTCTGTATCTAACCCCGTGCTGTACCTGTCCTGGGAGTGTTTGATGGGGACAGAGTAGAGGGAGCTTTACTCTGTATCTAACCCTGTGCTGTACGTGTCCTGGGAGTGTTTGATGGGGACGGTGTAGAGGGAGATTTACTCTGTATCTGAGCCCGTGCTGTACCTGTCCTGGGAGTGTTTGAAGGGGACAGTGTAGTGGGAGCTTTACTCTGTATCTAACCCCGTGCTGTAACTGTCCTGGGAGTGTTTGATGGGTACAGTGTAGAGGGAGATTCACTCTGTATCTAACCCCGTGCTGTACCTGTCCTGGGAGAGTTTGATGGGGACGGTGGAGAGGGAGTTTTACTCTGTATCTAACCCCGTGCTGTTCCTGTCCTGGGAATGTATGATGTGGACAGTGTAGAGGGAGATTTACTCTGTATCTAACCCCGTGCTGTACCTGTCCTGGAAGTGTTTGATGGAGACAGTGAAGAGGGAGCTTTACTCTGTATCTAACCCCGTGCTCTACCTGGCCTGGGAGTGTTTGATGGGGACAGTGTAGAGCGAGCTTTACTCTGTATCTAACCCCGTGCTGTACCTGTCCTGGGAGTGTTTGATGGGAACAGTGTAGAGGGAGCTTTACTCTGTATCTAACCCCGTGCTGTAACTGTCCTGGGAGTGTTTGATGGGGACGGTGTAAGGGAGCTTTACTCTGTATCTAACCCCGTGCTGTACCTGTCCTGGGAGTGTTTGATGGGGACGGTGTAGAGGGAGCTTTACTCTGTATCTAACCCCGTGCTGTATCTGTCCTGGGAGTGTTTGATGGGGACAGTGTACAGGGAGCTTTACTCTGTATCTAACCCCGTGCTGTAACTGTCCTGGGAGTGTTTGATGGGGACGGGGTAAGGGAGATTTACTCTGTATCGAACCCCGAGCTGTACCAGTGCTGGGAGAGTTTGATGGGGACGGTGTAGAGTGAGTTTTACTCTGTATCTAACCGTGTGCTGTACCTGTTCTGGGAGTGTTTGATGGGGACAGTGTAGAGGGAGCTTTACTCTGTATCTAACCCCGTGCTGTTCCTGTCCTGGGAATGTATGATGTGGACAGTGTAGAAGGGAGCTTTACTCTGTATCTAACCCCGTGCTGTACCTGTCCTGGAAGTGTTTGATGGAGAAAGTGTAGAGGGAGATTTACTCTGTATCTAACCCCGTGCTGTACCTGTCCTGGGAGTGTTTGATGTGGACGGTGTAGAGGGAGCTTTACTCTGTATCTAACCCCGTGCTCTACCTGGCCTGGGAGTGTTTGATGGGGACGGTGTAAGGGAGCTTTACTCTGTATCTAACCCCGTGCTGTGCCTGTCCTGGGAGTATTTGATGGGGACGGTGTAGAGGGAGCTTTACTCTGTATCTAACCCCGTGCTGTACCTGTCCTGGGAGTGTTTGATGGGGACTGTGTAGAGGGAGCTTTACTCTGTATCTAACCCCGTGCTGTACCTGTCCTGGGAGTGTTTGATGGGGACGGTGTGGAGGGAGATTTACTCTGTATCTGAGCCCGTGCTGTACCTGTCCTGGGAGTGTTTAATGGGGACAGTGTAGAGGGAGATTCACTCTGTATCTAACCCCGTGCTGTACCTGTCCTGGGAGTGTTTGATTGGGACAGTGTAGAGGGAGCTTTACTCTGTATCTAACACCGTGCAGTACCTGACCTGGGAGTGTTTGATCGGGACGGTGTCGAGGGGGTTTTACTCTGTATCTAACCCCGTGCTGTACCTGTCCTGGGAGTGTTTGATGGGGACGGTGTAGAGGGAGCTTTACTCTGTATCTAACCCCGTGCTGTATCTGTCCTGGGAGTGTTTGATGGGAACAGTGTAGAGGGAGCTTTAATCTGTATCTAACCCCGTGCTGTAACTGTCCTGGGAGTGTTTGATGGGGACGGTGTAAGGGAGATTTACTCTGTATCGAACCCCGAGCTGTACCTGTCCTGGGAGAGTTTGATGGGGACGGTGTAGAGTGAGTTTTACTCTGTATCTAACCCCGTGCTGTACCTGTCCTGGGAGTGTTTGAAGGGGACAGTGTACTGGAGCTTTACTCTGTATCTAACCCCGTGCTGTATCTGTCCTGGGAGTGTTTGATGGGGACAGTGTAGAGGGAGCTTTACTCTGTATCTAACCCCGTGCTGTACCTGTCCTGGGAGTGTTTGTTGGGGACAGCGTAGAGGGAGATTCACTCTGTATCTAACCCCGTGCTGCACCTGTCCTGGGAGTGTTTGATGGGGATAGTGTAGAGGGAGCTTTACTCTGTATCTAACCCCGTGCTGTACCTGTCCTGGGAGAGTTTGATGGGGACGGTGGAGAGGGAGTTTTACTCTCTATCTAACCCCATGCTGTACCTGTCCTGGGAGTGTTTGATGGGGACAGTGTAGAGGGAGCTTTACTCTGTATCTAACCCCGTGCTGTATCTGTCCTGGGAGTGTTTGATGAGGACAGTGTAGAGGGAGCTTTACTCTGTATCTAACCCCGTGCTGTAACTGTCCTGGGAGTGTTTGATGGGGACGGTGTAAGGGAGATTTACTCTGTATCGAACCCCGAGCTGTACCTGTCCTGGGAGAGTTTGATGGGGACGGTGTAGAGTGAGTTTTACTCTGTATCCAACCCCGTGCTGTACCTGTCCTGGGAGTGTTTGAAGGGGACAGTGTACTGGAGCTTTACTCTGTATCTAACCCCGTGCTGTACCTGTCCTGGGAGTGTTTGATGGGGACAGTGTAGAGGGAGCTTTACTCTGTATCTAACCCCGTGCTGTACCTGTCCTGGGAGTGTTTGATGGGGACAGTGTAGAGGGAGCTTTACTCTGTATCTAACCCCGTGCTGTACCTGTCCTGGGAGTGTTTGATGGGGACAGAGTAGAGGGAGCTTTACTCTGTATCTAACCCTGTGCTGTACGTGTCCTGGGAGTGTTTGATGGGGACGGTGTAGAGGGAGATTTACTCTGTATCTGAGCCCGTGCTGTACCTGTCCTGGGAGTGTTTGAAGGGGACAGTGTAGTGGGAGCTTTACTCTGTATCTAACCCCGTGCTGTAACTGTCCTGGGAGTGTTTGATGGGTACAGTGTAGAGGGAGATTCACTCTGTATCTAACCCCGTGCTGTACCTGTCCTGGGAGAGTTTGATGGGGACGGTGGAGAGGGAGCTTTACTCTGTATCTAACCCCGTGCTGTTCCTGTCCTGGGAATGTATGATGTGGACAGTGTAGAGGGAGATTTACTCTGTATCTAACCCCGTGCTGTACCTGTCCTGGAAGTGTTTGATGGAGACAGTGTAGAGGGAGCTTTACTCTGTATCTAACCCCGTGCTCTACCTGGCCTGGGAGTGTTTGATGGGGACAGTGTAGAGCGAGCTTTACTCTGTATCTAACCCCGTGCTGTACCTGTCCTGGGAGTGTTTGATGGGAACAGTGTAGAGGGAGCTTTACTCTGTATCTAACCCCGTGCTGTAACTGTCCTGGGAGTGTTTGATGGGGACGGTGTAAGGGAGCTTTACTCTGTATCTAACCCCGTGCTGTACCTGTCCTGGGAGTGTTTGATGGGGACGGTGTAGAGGGAGCTTTACTCTGTATCTAACCCCGTGCTGTATCTGTCCTGGGAGTGTTTGATGGGGACAGTGTACAGGGAGCTTTACTCTGTATCTAACCCCGTGCTGTAACTGTCCTGGGAGTGTTTGATGGGGACGGGGTAAGGGAGATTTACTCTGTATCGAACCCCGAGCTGTACCAGTGCTGGGAGAGTTTGATGGGGACGGTGTAGAGTGAGTTTTACTCTGTATCTAACCGTGTGCTGTACCTGTTCTGGGAGTGTTTGATGGGGACAGTGTAGAGGGAGCTTTACTCTGTATCTAACCCCGTGCTGTTCCTGTCCTGGGAATGTATGATGTGGACAGTGTAGAAGGGAGCTTTACTCTGTATCTAACCCCGTGCTGTACCTGTCCTGGAAGTGTTTGATGGAGAAAGTGTAGAGGGAGATTTACTCTGTATCTAACCCCGTGCTGTACCTGTCCTGGGAGTGTTTGATGTGGACGGTGTAGAGGGAGCTTTACTCTGTATCTAACCCCGTGCTCTACCTGGCCTGGGAGTGTTTGATGGGGACGGTGTAAGGGAGCTTTACTCTGTATCTAACCCCGTGCTGTGCCTGTCCTGGGAGTGTTTGATGGGGACGGTGTAGAGGGAGCTTTACTCTGTATCTAACCCCGTGCTGTACCTGTCCTGGGAGTGTTTGATGGGGACTGTGTAGAGGGAGCTTTACTCTGTATCTAACCCCGTGCTGTACCTGTCCTGGGAGTGTTTGATGGGGACGGTGTGGAGGGAGATTTACTCTGTATCTGAGCCCGTGCTGTACCTGTCCTGGGAGTGTTTAATGGGGACAGTGTAGAGGGAGATTCACTCTGTATCTAACCCCGTGCTGTACCTGTCCTGGGAGTGTTTGATTGGGACAGTGTAGAGGGAGCTTTACTCTGTATCTAACACCGTGCAGTACCTGACCTGGGAGTGTTTGATCGGGACGGTGTCGAGGGGGTTTTACTCTGTATCTAACCCCGTGCTGTACCTGTCCTGGGAGTGTTTGATGGGGACGGTGTAGAGGGAGCTTTACTCTGTATCTAACCCCGTGCTGTATCTGTCCTGGGAGTGTTTGATGGGAACAGTGTAGAGGGAGCTTTAATCTGTATCTAACCCCGTGCTGTAACGGTCCTGGGAGTGTTTGATGGGGACGGTGTAAGGGAGATTTACTCTGTATCGAACCCCGAGCTGTACCTGTCCTGGGAGAGTTTGATGGGGACGGTGTAGAGTGAGTTTTACTCTGTATCTAACCCCGTGCTGTACCTGTCCTGGGAGTGTTTGAAGGGGACAGTGTACTGGAGCTTTACTCTGTATCTAACCCCGTGCTGTATCTGTCCTGGGAGTGTTTGATGGGGACAGTGTAGAGGGAGCTTTACTCTGTATCTAACCCCGTGCTGTACCTGTCCTGGGAGTGTTTGTTGGGGACAGCGTAGAGGGAGATTCACTCTGTATCTAACCCCGTGCTGCACCTGTCCTGGGAGTGTTTGATGGGGATAGTGTAGAGGGAGCTTTACTCTGTATCTAACCCCGTGCTGTACCTGTCCTGGGAGAGTTTGATGGGGACGGTGGAGAGGGAGTTTTACTCTCTATCTAACCCCATGCTGTACCTGTCCTGGGAGTGTTTGATGGGGACAGTGTAGAGGGAGCTTTACTCTGTATCTAAACCCGTGCTGTACCTATCCTGGGAGTGTTTGATGGGGACAGTGTAGAGGGAGCTTTACTCTGTATCTAACCCCATGCTGTACCTGTCCTGGGAGTGTTTGATGGGGACAGTGTAGAGAGAGCTTTACTCTGTATCTAACCCCGTGCTGTTCCTGTCCTGGGAGTGTTTGATTGGGACAGTGTAGAGGGAGCTTTACTCTGTATCTAACACCGTGCAGTACCAGACCTGGGAGTGTTTGATCCGGACGGTGTAGAGGGAGCTTTACTCTGTATCTAACCCCGTGCTGTACCTGTCCAGGGAGTGTTTGATGGAGAGGGTGTAGAGGCAGCTTTACTCTGTATCTAACCCTGTGCTGTACCTGTCCTGTGACTGTTTGATGGGGACAGTGTAGAGGGAGATTTACTCCGTATCTAACTAGGTGCAGTACCTATCCTAGGAGTGGTTGATGGAGACAGTGTAGAGGGAGCTTTTCCCTGGATATAACCCCGTGCTGTACCTGTCCTGGGAATGTTTGATGGGGACGGTGTAGAGGGAGCTTTACTCTGTATCTAACCCCGTGCTGTACCTGTCCTGGGAGTGTTTGATGGGGACAGTGTAGAGGGAGCTTTACTCATTATCTAACCCCGTGCTGTACCTGTCCTGGGAGTGTTTGATGGGGACGGGGTAGACGGAGATTTACTCTGTATCTAACCCCGTGTTGTACCTGTCCTGGGTGTGTTTGATGGGGACAGTGTAGTGGAAGCTTTACTCTGTATCTCAGCCGGGGCTGTAACTATCCTGGGAGTGTTTGATGGGGACAGTGTAGAGGGAGCTTTACTCTGTATCTTACCCGTGCTGTACCGGTCCTGGGAGTGTTTGATGGGGACAGTGCAGAGACAGCATTACTCTGTATCTAACCCCGTGCTGTACCTGTCCTGGGAGTGTTTGAAGGGACGGTGTAGAGGGAGCATTACTCTGTATCTAACCCCGTGCTGTAACTGTCCAGGGAGTGTTTGATGGAGACGGTGCAGAGGCAGCTTTACTCTGTATCTAACCCCCTGCTGTACCTGTCCTGTGTGTGTTTGATGGGGACAGTGTAGAGGGAGCTTTACTCCGTATCAAACTACGTGCTGTACCTGTCCTGGGAGTGTTTGATGGGGACAGTGTAGAGGGAGCTTTACTCCCTTTCTAACTAGATGCTGTACCTGTCCTTGGAGTGTTTGATGGGGACAGTGTAGAGGGAGCTTTACTCTATATCTAACCCCGTGCTGTACCTGTCCTGGGAGTGTTTGATGGAGTCAGTGTAGAGGGAGCTTTACTCTGTATCTAACCCCGTGCTGTACCTGTCCTGGGAGTGTTTGATGGGGACGGTGTAGAGGTAGATTTACTCTGTATCTTAGCCCGTGCTGTACCGGTCCTGGGAGTGTTTGATGGGGACAGTGTAGAGGGAGCTTTACTCTGTATCTAACCCTGTGCTGTACCTGTCCTGGGAGTGTTTGATGGGGACGGTGTAGAGGGAGATTTACTCTGTATCTAACCCCGTGCTGTAACTGTCCTGGGAGTGTTTGATGGGGACAGTGTAAAGGGAGATTCACTCTGTATCTAACCCCGTGCTGTACCTGTCCTGGGAGTGTTTGATGGGGACAGTGTAGAGGGAGTTTTACTCTGTATCTAACCCCGTGCTCTACCTGGCCTGGGAGTGTTTGATGGGGACGGTGTAAGGGAGCTTTACTCCGTATCTAACCCCGTGCTGTACCTGTCCTGGGAGTGTTTGATGGGGACGGTGTAGAGGGAGCTTTACTCTGTATCTAACCCCGTGCTGTATCTGTCCTGGGAGTGTTTGATGGGGACAGTGTAGAGGGAGCTTTATTCTGTATCTAACCCCGTGCTGTAACTGTCCTGGGAGTGTTTGATGGGGACGGTGTAGAGGGAGATTTACTCTGTATCTAACCCCGTGCTGTACCTGTCCTGGGAGTGTTTGATGGGGACGGTGTAAGGGAGTTTTACTCTGTATCTAACCCCGTGCTGTACCTGTCCTGGGAGTGTTTGATGGGGACACTGAAGAGGGAGCTTTACTGTGTATCTAACCCCGTGCTGTACCTGTCCTGGGAATGTTTGATGGGGACGTGCAGAAGGAGCTTTACTCTGTATCTAACCGTGTGCTGTACCTGTTCTGGGAGTGTTTGATGGAGACAGTGTAGAGGGAGCTTTACTCTGTATCTAACCCCGTGCTGTTCCTGTCCTGGGAATGTATGATGTGGACAGTGTAGAGGGAGATTTACTCTGTATCTAACCCCGTGCTGTACCTGTCCTGGAAGTGTTTGATGGAGACAGTGTAGAGGGAGCTTTACTCTGTATCTAACCCCGTGCTCTACCTGTCCTGGGAGTGTTTGATGGAGACGGTGGAGAGCGAGCTTTACTCTGTATCTAACCCCGTGCGGAACCTGTCCTGGGAGTATTTGATGGGGACAGTTTAGAGGGAGCTTTACTCTGTATCTAACCCCGTGCTGTACCTGTCCTGGGAGTGTTTGATGGGGACGGTGTAGAGGGAGATTCACTCTGTATCTAACCCCGTGCTGTACCTGTCCTGGGAGTGTTTGATGGGGACGGTGGAGAGGGAGTTTTACTCTCTATCTAACCCCATGCTGTCCCTGTCCTGGGAGTGTTTGATGGGGACAGTGTAGAGGGAGATTTACTCTGTATCTAACCCCGTTTTGTACCTGTCCTGGGAATGTTTGATGGGGACAGTGCAGAGGGAGCTTTACTCTGTATCTAACCCCGTGCTGTACCTGTCCTGGGCGTGTTTGATGGGGACAGTGTAGAGGGAGCTTTGCTCTGTATCTAACCCCGTGCGGTACCAGTCCTGGGAGTGTTTGATGGGGACAGTGTAGAGGGAGATTTAGTCAGTATCTAACCCCGTGCTGTACCTGTCCTGGAAGTGTTTGATGGGGACAATGTAGAGCGAGCTTTACTCTGTATCTAACCCCGTGCTGTATCTGTCCTGGGAGTGTTTGATGGGGACAGTGTACAGGGAGCTTTACTCTGTATCTAACCCCGTGCTGTATCTGTCCTGGGAGTGTTTGATGGGGACAGTGTACAGGGAGCTTTACTCTGTATCTAACCCCGTGCTGTAACTGTCCTGGGAGTGTTTGATGGGGACGGTGTAAGGGAGATTTACTCTGTATCGAACCCCGAGCTGTACCTGTCCTGGGAGAGTTTGATGGGGACGGTGTAGAGTGAATTTTACGCTGTATCTAACTCCGTGCTGTACCTGTCCTGGGAGTGTTTGATGGGGACAGTGTAGAGGCAGCTTTACTGTGTATCTAACCCCGTGCTGTACCTGTCCTGGGAATGTTTGATGGAGACGTGCAGAAGGAGCTTTACTCTGTATCTAACCCCGTGCTCTACCTGGCCTGGGAGTGTTTGATGGGGACGGTGTAGAGGGAGCTTTACTCTGTATCTAACCCCGTGCTGTACCTTTCCTGGGAGTGTTTGATGGGGACAGTGTAGAGGGAGCTTTACTCTGTATCTAACCCCGTGCTCTACCTGGCCTGGGAGTGTTTGAAGGGGACGGTGTACGGGAGCTTTACTCTGTATCTAACCCCGTGCTGTACCTGTCCTGGGAGTGTTTGATGGGGACGGTGTAGAGGGAGCTTTACTCTGTATCTAACCCCGTGCTGTATCTGTCCAGGGAGTGTTTGATGGGGACAGTGTAGAGGGAGCTTTACTCTGTATCTAACCCCGTGCTGTTCCTGTCCTGGGAGAGTTTGATGGGGACGGTGTAAGGGAGTTTTACTCTGTATCTAACCCCGTGCTGTCCCTGTCCTGGGAGTGTTTGATGGGGACAGTGAAGAGGGAGCTTTACTGTGTATCTAACCCCGTGCTGTACCTGTCCTGGGAATGTTTGATGGGGACGTGCAGAAGGAGCTTTACTCTGTATCTAACCGTGTGCTGTACCTGTTCTGGGAGTGTTTGATGGAGACAGTGTAGAGGGAGCTTTACTCTGTATCTAACCCCGTGCTGTACCTGTCCTGGAAGTGTTTGATGGAGACAGTGTAGAGGGAGCTTTACTCTGTATCTAACCCCGTGCTCTACCTGTCCTGGGAGTGTTTGATGGAGACGGTGGAGAGCGAGCTTTACTCTGTATCTAACCCCGTGCGGTCCCTGTCCTGGGAGTGTTTGATGGGGACAGTGTAGAGGGAGCTTTACTCTGTATCTAACCCCGTGCTGTACCTGTCCTGGGAGTGTTTGATGGGGACAGAGTAGAGGGAGCTTTACTCTGTATCTAACCCTGTGCTGTACGTGTCCTGGGAGTGTTTGATGGGGACGGTGTAGAGGGAGATTTACTCTGTATCTGAGCCCGTGCTGTACCTGTCCTGGGAGTGTTTGAAGGGGACAGTGTAGTGGGAGCTTTACTCTGTATCTAACCCCGTGCTGTAACTGTCCTGGGAGTGTTTGATGGGGACGGTGTAAGGGAGATTTACTCTGTATCGAACCCCGAGCTGTACCTGTCCTGGGAGAGTTTGATGGGGACGGTGTAGAGTGAGTTTTACTCTGTATCTAACCCCGTGCTGTATCTGTCCTGGGAGTGTTTGATGGGGAGAGTGTACAGGGAGCTTTTCTCTGTATCTAACCCCGTGCTGTAACTGTGCTGGGAGTGTTTGAAGGGGACAGTGTAGTGGGAGCTTTACTCTGTATCTAACCCCGTGCGGTACCTGTCCTGGGAGTGTTTGATGGGGACAGTGTAGAGGGAGATTTACTCTGTATCTAACCCCGTGCTGTTCCTGTCCTGGGAATGTATGATGTGGACAGTGTAGAGGGAGATTTACTCTGTATCTAACCCCGTGCTGTACCTGTCCTGGGAGTGTTTGATGGGGACAGTGTAGAGGGAGATTTACTCTGTATCTAACCCCATGCTCTACCTGTCCTGGGAGTGTTTGATGGAGACAGTGTAGAGGGAGCTTTACTCTGTATCTAACCCCGTGCTCTACCTGGCCTGGGAGTGTTTGATGGGGACAGTGTAGAGCGAGCTTTACTCTGTATCTAACCCCGTGCTGTACCTGTCCTGGGAGTGTTTGATGGGGACGGTGTAAGGGAGCTTTACTCTGTATCTAACCCCGTGCTGTACCTGTCCTGGGAGTGTTTGATGGGGACGGTGTAGAGGGAGCTTTACTCTGTATCTAACCCCGTGCTGTATCTGTCCTGGGAGTGTTTGATGGGGACAGTGTACAGGGAGCTTTACTCTGTATCTAACCCCGTGCTGTAACTGTCCTGGGAGTGTTTGATGGGGACGGTGTAAGGGAGATTTACTCCGTATCTAACTAGGTGCAGTACCTATCCAGGGAGTGGTTGATGGAGACAGTGTAGAGGGAGCTTTACCCTGGATATAACCCCGTGCTGTACCTGTCCTGGGAATGTTTGATGGGGACGGTGTAGAGGGAGCTTTACTCATTATCTAACCCCGTGCTGTACCTGTCCTGGGAGTGTTTGATGGGGACGGGGTAGACGGAGATTTACTCTGTATCTAACCCCGTGTTGTACCTGTCCTGGGTGTGTTTGATGGGGACAGTGTAGTGGAAGCTTTACTCTGTATCTAAGCCGGGGCTGTAACTGTCCTGGGAGTGTTTGATGGGGACAGTGTAGAGGGAGCTTTACTCTGTATCTTACCCGTGCTGTACCGGTCCTGGGAGTGTTTGATGGGGACAGTGCAGAGACAGCATTACTCTGTATCTAACCCCGTGCTGTACCTGTCCTGGGAGTGTTTGAAGGGACGGTGTAGAGGGAGCATTACTCTGTATCTAACCCCGTGCTGTAACTGTCCAGGGAGTGTTTGATGGAGACGGTGCAGAGGCAGCTTTACTCTGTATCTAACCCCCTGCTGTACCTGTCCTGTGTGTGTTTGATGGGGACAGTGTAGAGGGAGCTTTACTCCGTATCAAACTACATGCTGTACCTGTCCATGGAGTGTTTGATGGGGACAGTGTAGAGGGAGCTTTACTCTATATCTAACCCCGTGCTGTACCTGTCCTGGGAGTGTTTGATGGAGTCAGTGTAGAGGGAGCTTTACTCTGTATCTAACCCCGTGCTGTACCTGTCCTGGGAGTGTTTGATGGGGACGGGGTAGAGGTAGATTTACTCTGTATCTTAGCCCGTGCTGTACCGGTGCTGGGAGTGTTTGATGGGGACAGTGTAGAGGGAGCTTTAGTCTGTATCTAACCCTGTGCTGTACCTGTCCTGGGTGTGTTTGATGGGGACGGTGTAGAGGGAGATTAACTCTGTATCTAACCCCGTGCTGTAACTGTCCTGGGAGTGTTTGATGGGGACAGTGTAAAGGGAGATTCACTCTGTATCTAACCCCGTGCTGTACCTGTCCTGGGAGTGTTTGATGGGGACAGTGTAGAGGGAGCTTTACTCTGTATCTAACCCCGTGCTCTACCTGGCCTGGGAGTGTTTGATGGGGACGGTGTAAGGGAGCTTTACTCCGTATCTAACCCCGTGCTGTACCTGTCCTGGGAGTGTTTGATTGGGACAGTGTAGAGGGAGCTTTACTCTGTATCTAACCCCGTGCTCTACCTGTCCTGGGAGTGTTTGATGGAGACGGTGGAGAGCGAGCTTTACTCTGTATCTAACCCCGTGCGGAACCTGTCCTGGGAGTATTTGATGGGGACAGTTTAGAGGGAGCTTTACTCTGTATCTAACCCCGTGCTGTACCTGTCCTGGGAGTGTTTGATGGGGACAGTGTAGAGGGAGCTTTACTCTGTATCTAACCCCGTGCTGTACCTGTCCTGGGAGTGTTTGATGGGGACGGTGTAGAGGGAGATTCACTCTGTATCTAACCCCGTGCTGTACCTGTCCTGGGAGTGTTTGATGGGGACGGTGGAGAGGGAGTTTTACTCTCTATCTAACCCCATGCTGTCCCTGTCCTGGGAGTGTTTGATGGGGACAGTGTAGAGGGAGATTTACTCTGTATCTAACCCCGTTTTGTACCTGTCCTGGGAATGTTTGATGGGGACAGTGTAGAGGGAGATTTAGTCAGTATCTAACCCCGTGCTGTACCTGTCCTGGAAGTGTTTGATGGGGACAATGTAGAGCGAGCTTTACTCTGTATCTAACCCCGTGCTGTATCTGTCCTGGGAGTGTTTGATGGGGACAGTGTACAGGGAGCTTTACTCTGTATCTAACCCCGTGCTGTATCTGTCCTGGGAGTGTTTGATGGGGACAGTGTACAGGGAGCTTTACTCTGTATCTAACCCCGTGCTGTAACTGTCCTGGGAGTGTTTGATGGGGACGGTGTAAGGGAGATTTACTCTGTATCGAACCCCGAGCTGTACCTGTCCTGGGAGAGTTTGATGGGGACGGTGTAGAGTGAATTTTACGCTGTATCTAACTCCGTGCTGTACCTGTCCTGGGAGTGTTTGATGGGGACAGTGTAGAGGCAGCTTTACTGTGTATCTAACCCCGTGCTGTACCTGTCCTGGGAATGTTTGATGGAGACGTGCAGAAGGAGCTTTACTCTGTATCTAACCCCGTGCTCTACCTGGCCTGGGAGTGTTTGATGGGGACGGTGTAGAGGGAGCTTTACTCTGTATCTAACCCCGTGCTGTACCTTTCCTGGGAGTGTTTGATGGGGACAGTGTAGAGGGAGCTTTACTCTGTATCTAACCCCGTGCTCTACCTGGCCTGGGAGTGTTTGAAGGGGACGGTGTACGGGAGCTTTACTCTGTATCTAACCCCGTGCTGTACCTGTCCTGGGAGTGTTTGATGGGGACGGTGTAGAGGGAGCTTTACTCTGTATCTAACCCCGTGCTGTATCTGTCCAGGGAGTGTTTGATGGGGACAGTGTAGAGGGAGCTTTACTCTGTATCTAACCCCGTGCTGTTCCTGTCCTGGGAGTGTTTGATGGGGACGGTGTAAGGGAGTTTTACTCTGTATCTAACCCCGTGCTGTCCCTGTCCTGGGAGTGTTTGATGGGGACAGTGAAGAGGGAGCTTTACTGTGTATCTAACCCCGTGCTGTACCTGTCCTGGGAATGTTTGATGGGGACGTGCAGAAGGAGCTTTACTCTGTATCTAACCGTGTGCTGTACCTGTTCTGGGAGTGTTTGATGGAGACAGTGTAGAGGGAGCTTTACTCTGTATCTAACCCCGTGCTGTACCTGTCCTGGAAGTGTTTGATGGAGACAGTGTAGAGGGAGCTTTACTCTGTATCTAACCCCGTGCTCTACCTGTCCTGGGAGTGTTTGATGGAGACGGTGGAGAGCGAGCTTTACTCTGTATCTAACCCCGTGCGGTCCCTGTCCTGGGAGTGTTTGATGGGGACAGTGTAGAGGGAGCTTTACTCTGTATCTAACCCCGTGCTGTACCTGTCCTGGGAGTGTTTGATGGGGACAGAGTAGAGGGAGCTTTACTCTGTATCTAACCCTGTGCTGTACGTGTCCTGGGAGTGTTTGATGGGGACGGTGTAGAGGGAGATTTACTCTGTATCTGAGCCCGTGCTGTACCTGTCCTGGGAGTGTTTGAAGGGGACAGTGTAGTGGGAGCTTTACTCTGTATCTAACCCCGTGCTGTAACTGTCCTGGGAGTGTTTGATGGGGACGGTGTAAGGGAGATTTACTCTGTATCGAACCCCGAGCTGTACCTGTCCTGGGAGAGTTTGATGGGGACGGTGTAGAGTGAGTTTTACTCTGTATCTAACCCCGTGCTGTATCTGTCCTGGGAGTGTTTGATGGGGAGAGTGTACAGGGAGCTTTTCTCTGTATCTAACCCCGTGCTGTAACTGTGCTGGGAGTGTTTGAAGGGGACAGTGTAGTGGGCGCTTTACTCTGTATCTAACCCCGTGCGGTACCTGTCCTGGGAGTGTTTGATGGGGACAGTGTAGAGGGAGATTTACTCTGTATCTAACCCCGTGCTGTTCCTGTCCTGGGAATGTATGATGTGGACAGTGTAGAGGGAGATTTACTCTGTATCTAACCCCGTGCTGTACCTGTCCTGGGAGTGTTTGATGGGGACAGTGTAGAGGGAGATTTACTCTGTATCTAACCCCATGCACTACCTGTCCTGGGAGTGTTTGATGGAGACAGTGTAGAGGGAGCTTTACTCTGTATCTAACCCCGTGCTCTACCTGGCCTGGGAGTGTTTGATGGGGACAGTGTAGAGCGAGCTTTACTCTGTATCTAACCCCGTGCTGTACCTGTCCTGGGAGTGTTTGATGGGAACAGTGTAGAGGGAGCTTTACTCTGTATCTAACCCCGTGCTGTAACTGTCCTGGGAGTGTTTGATGGGGACGGTGTAAGGGAGCTTTACTCTGTATCTAACCCCGTGCTGTACCTGTCCTGGGAGTGTTTGATGGGGACGGTGTAGAGGGAGCTTTACTCTGTATCTAACCCCGTGCTGTATCTGTCCTGGGAGTGTTTGATGGGGACAGTGTACAGGGAGCTTTACTCTGTATCTAACCCCGTGCTGTAACTGTCCTGGGAGTGTTTGATGGGGACGGTGTAAGGGAGATTTACTCCGTATCTAACTAGGTGCAGTACCTATCCAGGGAGTGGTTGATGGAGACAGTGTAGAGGGAGCTTTACCCTGGATATAACCCCGTGCTGTACCTGTCCTGGGAATGTTTGATGGGGACGGTGTAGAGGGAGCTTTACTCATTATCTAACCCCGTGCTGTACCTGTCCTGGGAGTGTTTGATGGGGACGGGGTAGACGGAGATTTACTCTGTATCTAACCCCGTGTTGTACCTGTCCTGGGTGTGTTTGATGGGGACAGTGTAGTGGAAGCTTTACTCTGTATCTAAGCCGGGGCTGTAACTGTCCTGGGAGTGTTTGATGGGGACAGTGTAGAGGGAGCTTTACTCTGTATCTTACCCGTGCTGTACCGGTCCTGGGAGTGTTTGATGGGGACAGTGCAGAGACAGCATTACTCTGTATCTAACCCCGTGCTGTACCTGTCCTGGGAGTGTTTGAAGGGACGGTGTAGAGGGAGCATTACTCTGTATCTAACCCCGTGCTGTAACTGTCCAGGGAGTGTTTGATGGAGACGGTGCAGAGGCAGCTTTACTCTGTATCTAACCCCCTGCTGTACCTGTCCTGTGTGTGTTTGATGGGGACAGTGTAGAGGGAGCTTTACTCCGTATCAAACTACATGCTGTACCTGTCCATGGATTGTTTGATGGGGACAGTGTAGAGGGAGCTTTACTCTATATCTAACCCCGTGCTGTACCTGTCCTGGGAGTGTTTGATGGAGTCAGTGTAGAGGGAGCTTTACTCTGTATCTAACCCCGTGCTGTACCTGTCCTGGGAGTGTTTGATGGGGACGGGGTAGAGGTAGATTTACTCTGTATCTTAGCCCGTGCTGTACCGGTGCTGGGAGTGTTTGATGGGGACAGTGTAGAGGGAGCTTTAATCTGTATCTAACCCTGTGCTGTACCTGTCCTGGGTGTGTTTGATGGGGACGGTGTAGAGGGAGATTTACTCTGTATCTAACCCCGTGCTGTAACTGTCCTGGGAGTGTTTGATGGGGACAGTGTAAAGGGAGATTCACTCTGTATCTAACCCCGTGCTGTACCTGTCCTGGGAGTGTTTGATGGGGACAGTGTAGAGGGAGCTTTACTCTGTATCTAACCCCGTGCTCTACCTGGCCTGGGAGTGTTTGATGGGGACGGTGTAAGGGAGCTTTACTCCGTATCTAACCCCGTGCTGTACCTGTCCTGGGAGTGTTTGATGGGGACGGTGTAGAGGGAGCTTTACTCTGTATCTAACCCCGTGCTGTACCTGTCCTGGGAGTGTTTGATGGGGACGGTGTAGAGGGAGCTTTACTCTGTATCTAACCCCGTGCTGTACCTGTCCTGGGAGTGTTTGATGGGGACGGTGTAGAGGGAGCTTTACTCTGTATCTAACCCCGTGCTGTACCTGTCCTGGGAGTGTTTGATGGGGACAGTGTAGAGGGAGCATTACTCTGTATCTAACCCCGTGCTGTACCTGTCCTGGGAGTGTTTGATGGGGACAGTGTAGAGGGAGATTTACTCTGTATCTAACCCCGTGCTGTACCTGTCCTGGGAGTGTTTGATGGGGACAGAGTAGAGGGAGCTTTACTCTGTATCTAACCCCGTGCTGTATCTGTCCTGGGAGTGTTTGATGGGGACAGTGTAGAGGGAGCTTTACTCTGTATCTAACCCCGTGCTGTAACTGTCCTTGGAGTGTTTGATGGGGACGGTGTAAGGGAGTTTTACTCTGTATCTAACCCCGTGCTGTACCTGTCCTGGGAGTGTTTGATGGGGACACTGAAGAGGGAGCTTTTCTGTGTATCTAACCCCGTGCTGTACCTGTCCTGGGAATGTTTGATGGGGACGTGCAGAAGGAGCTTTACTCTGTATCTAACCGTGTGCTGTACCTGTTCTGGGAGTGTTTGATGGAGACAGTGTAGAGGGAGCTTTACTCTGTATCTAACCCCGTGCTGTACCTGTCCTGGGAGTGTTTGATGTGGACAGTGTAGAGGGAGATTTACTCTGTATCTAACACCGTGCTGTACCTGTCCTGGAAGTGTTTGATGGAGACAGTGTAGAGGGAGCTTTACTCTGTATCTAACCCCGTGCTCTACCTGTCCTGGGAGTGTTTGATGGAGACGGTGGAGAGCGAGCTTTACTCTGTATCTAACCCCGTGCGGAACCTGTCCTGGGAGTATTTGATGGGGACAGTTTAGAGGGAGCTTTACTCTGTATCTAACCCCGTGCTGTACCTGTCCTGGGAGTGTTTGATGGGGACGGTGTAGAGGGAGATTCACTCTGTATCTAACCCCGTGCTGTACCTGTCCTGGGAGTGTTTGATGGGGACGGTGGAGAGGGAGTTTTACTCTCTATCTAAACCCATGCTGTCCCTGTCCTGGGAGTGTTTGATGGGGACAGTGTAGAGGGAGATTTACTCTGTATATAACCCCGTGCTGTACCTGTCGTGGGAGTGTTTGATGGGGACAGTGTGGAGGGAGCTTTACTCTGTATCTAACCCCGTGCTGTACCTGGCCTGGGAGTGTTTGATGGGGACTGTGTAGAGGGAGCTTTACTCTGTATCTAACCCCGTTTTGTACCTGTCCTGGGAGTGTTTGATGGGGACGGTGTAGAGGGAGATTTACTCTGTATCTAACCCCGTGCTGTACCTGTCCTGGGCGTGTTTGATGGGGACAGTGTAGAGGGAGCTTTGCTCTGTATCTAACCCCGTGCGGTACCTGTCCTGGGAGTGTTTGATGGGGACAGTGTAGAGGGAGATTTAGTCAGTATCTAACCCCATGCTGTACCTGTCCTGGAAGTGTTTGATGGGGACAATGTAGAGCGAGCTTTACTCTGTATCTAACCCCGTGCTGTACCTGTCCTGGGAGTGTTTGATGGAGACAGTGTAGAGGGAGATTTACTCTGTATCTAACCCCGTGCTGTAACTGTCCTGGGAGTGTTTGATGGGGACGGTGTAAGGGAGCTTTACTCTGTATCTAACCCCGTGCTGTACCTGTCCTGGGAGTGTTTGATGGGGACGGTGTAGAGGGAGCTTTACTCTGTATCTAACCCCGTGCTGTATCTGTCCTGGGAGTGTTTGATGGGGACAGTGTACAGGGAGCTTTACTCTGTATCTAACCCCGTGCTGTTACTGTCCTGGGAGTGTTTGATGGGGACAGTGTAAGGGAGATTTACTCTGTATCGAACCCCGAGCTGTACCTGTCCTGGGAGAGTTTGATGGGGACGGTGTAGAGTGAATTTTACGCTGTATCTAACCCCGTGCTGTACCTGTCCAGGGAGTGTTTGATGGGGACAGTGTAGAGGCAGCTTTACTGTGTATCCAACCCCGTGCTGTACCTGTCCTGGGAATGTTTGATGGGGACGTGCAGAAGGAGCTTTACTCTGTATCTTACCCCGTGCTCTACCTGGCCTGGGAGTGTTTGATGGGGACGGTGTAGAGGGAGATTTACTCTGTATCTAACCCCGTGCTGTACCTGTCCTGGGAGTGTTTGAAGGGGACAGTGTAGATGGAGCTTTCCTCTGTATCTAACCCCGTGCTGTACCTGTCCTGGGAGTGTTTGATGGGGACAGTGTAGAGGGAGCTTTACTCTGTATCTAACCCCGTGCTGTACCTGTCCAGGAGGTGTTTGATGGGGACAGTGTAGAGGGAGCTTTACTCTGTATCTAACCCCGTGCTGTACCTGTCCATGGAGTGTTTGATGGGGACAGTGTAGAGGGAGCTTTACTCTATATCTAACCCCGTGCTGTACCTGTCCTGGGAGTGTTTGATGGGGACGGGGTAGAGGTAGATTTACTCTGTATCTTAGCCCGTGCTGTACCGGTGCTGGGAGTGTTTGATGGGGACAGTGTAGAGGGAGCTTTAATCTGTATCTAACCCTGTGCTGTACCTGTCCTGGGTGTGTTTGATGGGGACGGTGTAGAGGGAGATTTACTCTGTATCTAACCCCGTGCTGTAACTGTCCTGGGAGTGTTTGATGGGGACAGTGTAAAGGGAGATTCACTCTGTATCTAACCCCGTGCTGTACCTGTCCTGGGAGTGTTTGATGGGGACAGTGTAGAGGGAGCTTTACTCTGTATCTAACCCCGTGCTCTACCTGGCCTGGGAGTGTTTGATGGGGACGGTGTAAGGGAGCTTTACTCCGTATCTAACCCCGTGCTGTACCTGTCCTGGGAGTGTTTGATGGGGACGGTGTAGAGGGAGCTTTACTCTGTATCTAACCCCGTGCTGTACCTGTCCTGGGAGTGTTTGATGGGGACGGTGTAGAGGGAGCTTTACTCTGTATCTAACCCCGTGCTGTACCTGTCCTGGGAGTGTTTGATGGGGACGGTGTAGAGGGAGCTTTACTCTGTATCTAACCCCGTGCTGTACCTGTCCTGGGAGTGTTTGATGGGGACAGTGTAGAGGGAGCATTACTCTGTATCTAACCCCGTGCTGTACCTGTCCTGGGAGTGTTTGATGGGGACAGTGTAGAGGGAGATTTACTCTGTATCTAACCCCGTGCTGTACCTGTCCTGGGAGTGTTTGATGGGGACAGAGTAGAGGGAGCTTTACTCTGTATCTAACCCCGTGCTGTATCTGTCCTGGGAGTGTTTGATGGGGACAGTGTAGAGGGAGCTTTACTCTGTATCTAACCCCGTGCTGTAACTGTCCTTGGAGTGTTTGATGGGGACGGTGTAAGGGAGTTTTACTCTGTATCTAACCCCGTGCTGTACCTGTCCTGGGAGTGTTTGATGGGGACACTGAAGAGGGAGCTTTTCTGTGTATCTAACCCCGTGCTGTACCTGTCCTGGGAATGTTTGATGGGGACGTGCAGAAGGAGCTTTACTCTGTATCTAACCGTGTGCTGTACCTGTTCTGGGAGTGTTTGATGGAGACAGTGTAGAGGGAGCTTTACTCTGTATCTAACCCCGTGCTGTACCTGTCCTGGGAATGTATGATGTGGACAGTGTAGAGGGAGATTTACTCTGTATCTAACCCCGTGCTGTACCTGTCCTGGAAGTGTTTGATGGAGACAGTGTAGAGGGAGCTTTACTCTGTATCTAACCCCGTGCTCTACCTGTCCTGGGAGTGTTTGATGGAGACGGTGGAGAGCGAGCTTTACTCTGTATCTAACCCCGTGCGGAACCTGTCCTGGGAGTATTTGATGGGGACAGTTTAGAGGGAGCTTTACTCTGTATCTAACCCCGTGCTGTACCTGTCCTGGGAGTGTTTGATGGGGACGGTGTAGAGGGAGATTCACTCTGTATCTAACCCCGTGCTGTACCTGTCCTGGGAGTGTTTGATGGGGACGGTGGAGAGGGAGTTTTACTCTCTATCTAAACCCATGCTGTCCCTGTCCTGGGAGTGTTTGATGGGGACAGTGTAGAGGGAGATTTACTCTGTATATAACCCCGTGCTGTACCTGTCGTGGGAGTGTTTGATGGGGACAGTGTGGAGGGAGCTTTACTCTGTATCTAACCCCGTGCTGTACCTGGCCTGGGAGTGTTTGATGGGGACTGTGTAGAGGGAGCTTTACTCTGTATCTAACCCCGTGCTGTACCTGTCCTGGGAATGTTTGATGGGGACAGTGCAGAGGGAGCTTTACTCTGTATCTAACCCCATGCTGTACCTGTCCTGGGCGTGTTTGATGGGGACAGTGTAGAGGGAGCTTTGCTCTGTATCTAACCCCGTGCGGTACCTGTCCTGGGAGTGTTTGATGGGGACAGTGTAGAGGGAGATTTAGTCAGTATCTAACCCCGTGCTGTACCTGTCCTGGAAGTGTTTGATGGGGACAATGTAGAGCGAGCTTTACTCTGTATCTAACCCCGTGCTGTACCTGTCCTGGGAGTGTTTGATGGAGACAGTGTAGAGGGAGATTTACTCTGTATCTAACCCCGTGCTGTAACTGTCCTGGGAGTGTTTGATGGGGACGGTGTAAGGGAGCTTTACTCTGTATCTAACCCCGTGCTGTACCTGTCCTGGGAGTGTTTGATGGGGACGGTGTAGAGGGAGCTTTACTCTGTATCTAACCCCGTGCTGTATCTGTCCTGGGAGTGTTTGATGGGGACAGTGTACAGGGAGCTTTACTCTGTATCTAACCCCGTGCTGTTACTGTCCTGGGAGTGTTTGATGGGGACAGTGTAAGGGAGATTTACTCTGTATCGAACCCCGAGCTGTACCTGTCCTGGGAGAGTTTGATGGGGACGGTGTAGAGTGAATTTTACGCTGTATCTAACCCCGTGCTGTACCTGTCCAGGGAGTGTTTGATGGGGACAGTGTAGAGGCAGCTTTACTGTGTATCCAACCCCGTGCTGTACCTGTCCTGGGAATGTTTGATGGGGACGTGCAGAAGGAGCTTTACTCTGTATCTTACCCCGTGCTCTACCTGGCCTGGGAGTGTTTGATGGGGACGGTGTAGAGGGAGATTTACTCTGTATCTAACCCCGTGCTGTACCTGTCCTGGGAGTGTTTGAAGGGGACAGTGTAGATGGAGCTTTCCTCTGTATCTAACCCCGTGCTGTACCTGTCCTGGGAGTGTTTGATGGGGACAGTGTAGAGGGAGCTTTACTCTGTATCTAACCCCGTGCTGTACCTGTCCAGGAGGTGTTTGATGGGGACAGTGTAGAGGGAGCTTTACTCTGTATCTAACCCCGTGCTGTACCTGTCCTGGGAGTGTTTGATGGGGACAGTGTAGAGGGAGCTTTGCTCTGTATCTAACCCCGTGCTGTACCTGTCCTGGGAGTGTTTGATGGGACAGTGTAGTGGGAGATTTAATCTGTATCTAAACCCCTGCTGTACCTGTCCTGGGAGTGTTTGATGGGTACAGTGTAGAGGGAGATTCACTCTGCATCTAACCCCGTGCTGTACCTGTCCTGGGAGAGTTTGATGGGGACGTTGGAGAGGGAGTTTTACTCTCTATCTAACCCCATGCTGTACCTGTCCTGGGAGTGTTTGATGGGGACAGTGTAGAGGGAGATTTACTCTGTATCTAACCCCGTGCTGTACCTGTCCTGGGAGTGTTTGATTGGGACAGTGAAGAGGGAGCTTTACTCTGTATCTTACCCCGTTCTGTGCCTGTCCTGGGAGTGTTTGATGGGGACAGTGTAGAGGGAGCTTTACTCTGTATCTAAGCCCGTGCCGTACCTGTCCTGGGAGTGTTTGATGGGGACAGTGTAGAGGCAGCTTTACTCTGTATCTAACCCTGTGCTGTACATGTCCTGTGAGTTTTTGATGGGGACAGTGTAGAGGGAGCTTTACTCTGTATCTAACTCCGTGCTGTACTTGTCCTGGGAGTGTGTGATGGAGACACTGAAGAGGGAGATTTACTCTGTATCTAACTCCATGCTGTACCTGTCCTGGGTGTGTTTGATGGGGACAGTGTAGAGGGAGCTTTACTCTGTATCTAACCCCGTGCTGTACCTGTCCCGGGAGTGTTTGATGGGGACAGTGCAGAGGGAGCTTTTCTGTGTATCTAACCCCGTGCTGTACCTGTCCTGGGAATGTTTGATGGGGACGTGCAGAAGGAGCTTTACTCTGTATCTAACCGTGTGCTGTACCTGTCCTGCGAGTGTTTGATGGGGACAGTGTAGAGGGAGCTTTACTCTGTATCTAACCCTGTGCTGTTCCTGTCCTGGGAGTGTTTGATGGGGACGGTGTAGAGGGAGATTTAATCTGTATCTAACCCCGTGTTGTACCTGTCCTGGGAGTGTTTGATGGGGACGGTGTAGAGGGAGATTTACTCTGTATCTAACCCCGTTCTGTACTTGTCCTGGGAGTGTTTGATGGGGACAGTGTAGAGGGAGCTTTACTGTGTATCTAACCCCGTGCTGTACCTGTCCTGGGAGTGTTTGATGGGGACAGTGTAGAGGGAGCTTTACTCTGTATCTAACACCGTGCTGTTCCTGTCCTGGGAATGTTTGATGGGGACGGTGTAGAGGGATCTTTACTCTGTATCTAACCCGTGCTGTACCTGTCCTGGGAGTGTTTGATGGAGACAGTGTAGAGGGAGCTTTACTCTGTATCTAACCCCGTGCTCTACCTGGCCTGGGAGTGTATGATGGGGACGGTGTAGAGGGAGGTTTACTCTGTATCTAACCCCGTGCTGTACCTGTCCTGGGAGTGTTTGATGGGGACAGTGTAGAGGGAGCTTTACTCTGTATCTAACCCCGTGCTGTAACTGTCCTGGGAGTGTTTGATGGGGTCGGTGTAAGGGAGCTTTACTCTGTATCTAACCCCGTGCTGTACCTGTCTTGGGAGTGTTTGATGGGGACGGTGTAGAGACAGATTTACTCTGTATCTAACCCCGTGCTGTACCTGTCCTGGGAGAGTTTGATGGGGACGGTGTAGAGTGAGTTTTACTCTGTATCTAACCCCGTGCTGTACCTGTCCTGGGAGTGTTTGATGGGGACAGTGAAGAGGGAGATTTACTCTGCATCTATCCCCCTGCTGTCCCTGTCCTGGAAGTGTTTGATGGGGACAGTGTATACGGAGCTTTACTCGTTATCTAACCCCGTCCTGTACCTGTCCTGGGAGTGTTTGATGGGGACAGTGTAGAGGGAGCTTTACTTTGTATCTAACCCCGTGCTGTACCTGTCCTGGGAGTGTTTGATGGGGACAGTGTAGAGGGAGCTTTTCTTTGTATCTAACCCCGTGCTGTACCTGTCCTGGGAGTGTTTGATGGGGACAGTGTAGAGGGAGCTTTACTTTGTATCTAACCCCGTGCTGTACCTGTCCTGGGAGTGTTTGATGGGGACAGTGTAGATGGAGCTTTGCTCTGTATCTAACCCCGTGCTGTACATGTCCTGGGAGTGTTTGATGGGGACAGTGTCGAGGGAACTTTACTCTGTATCTAACTCCGTGCCGTACCTGTCCTGCGAGTGTTTGATGGGGACAGTGTAGAGGGAGCTTTACTCTGTATCTAACCCTGTGCTGTTCCTGTCCTGGGAGTGTTTGATGGGGACGGTGTAGAGGGAGCTTTATTTTGTATCTAACCCCGTGTTGTACCTGTCCTGGGAGTGTTTGCTGGGGACAGTGTCGAGGGAGCTTTACTCTGTATCTAACCCCGTGCAGTTTTTGTCCTGGTAGTGTTTGATGGTGACAGTGTAGAGGGAGGTTTACTCTGTATCTAACCCCGTTCTGTACTTGTCCTGGGAGTGTTTGATGGGGACAGTGTAGAGGGAGCTTTACTCTGTTTCTATCCCCGTGCTGTACCTGTCCTGGGATAGTTTGATGGGGACAGTGTAGAGGGAGCTTTACTCTGTATCTAAACCCGTGCTGTACCTGTCTTGGGAGTGTTTGATGGGGACAGTGTAGAGGGAGCTTTACTCTGTATCTCACCCTGTGCTGCACGTGTCCTGGGAGTGCTTGATGGGGACAGTGTAGAGGGAGGTTTACTCTGTATCTAACCCTGTGCTGTACCTGTCCTGGGAGTGTTTGATGGGGACAGGTTAGAGGGAGATTTACTCTGTATCTAACCCCGTGCTGTACCTGTCCTGGGAGTGTTTGATGGGGACAGTGTAGAGGGAGCTTTACTCTGTATCTAACCCTGTGCTGTTCCTGTCCTGGGAATGATTGATGGGGACGGTGTAGAGGGATCTTTACTCTGCATCTAACCCTGGGCTGTACCTGTCCTGGAAGTGTTTGATGGGGATAGTGTAGAGGGAGCTTTACTCTGTATCTAACCCCGTGCTGTACCTGTCCTGGGAGTGTTTGATGGGGACAGTGTAGAGGGAGCTTTACTCTGTATCTAACCCCGTGCTGCAACTGTCCTGGGAGTGTTTGATGGGGTCGGTGTAAGGGAGCTTTACTCTGTATCTTACCCCGTGCTGTACCTGTCCTGGGAGTGTTTGATGGGGACAGTGTAGAGGCAGATTTACTCTGAATCTAACCCCGTGCTGTATCTGTCCTGGGAGTGTTTGATGGGGACAGTGTAGAGGCAGATTTACTCTGTATCTATCCCCGTGCTGTCCCTGTCCTGGAAGTGTTTGATGGGGACAGTGTAGAGGGAGCTTTACTTTGTATCTAACCCCGTGTTGTACCTGTCCTGGGAGTGTTTGATGGGGACAGTGTAGATGGAGCTTTACTCTGTATCTAACCCCGTGATGTACATGTCCTGGGAGTGTTTGATGGGGACAGTGTAGAGGGAGCTTTACTCTGTATCTAACTCCGTGCCGTACCTGTCCTGGGAGTGTTTGACTGGGACAGTGTAGAGGGAGCTTTTCTCTGTATCTAACCCTGTGCTGTTCCTGTCCTGGGGGTGTTTGATGGGGACGGTGTAGAGGGAGCTTTAATCTGTATCTAACCCCGTGCTGTTTTTGTCCTGGGAGTGTTTGATGGGGACAGTGTAGAGGGAGGTTTACTCTCTATCTAACCCCGTTCTGTACCTGTCCTGGGAGTGTTTGATGGGGACAGTGTAGAGGGAGCTTTACTCTGTATCTAACCCCGTGCTGTACCTGTCCTGGGAGTGTTTGATGGGGACAGTGTAGAGGGAGCTTTACTCTGTATCTAACCCCGTGCTGTACCTGTCCTGGGAGTGTTTGATGGCGACGGTGTAGAGGGAGATTTAGTCTGTATCTAACCCCGTGCTGTACCTGTCCTGGGAGTGTTTGATGGGGACAGTGTAGAGGGAGATTTACTCTGTATCTAACCCCGTGCTGTACGTGTCCTGGGAGTGTTTGATGGAGACAGTGTAGAGGGAGCTTTACTCTGTATCTAACCCCGTGCTGTACCTGTCCTGGGAGTGTTTGATGGGGACAGTGCAGAGGGAGATTTACTCTGTATCTAACCCCGTGCTGTACCTGTCCTGGGAGTGTTTGATGGGGACAGTGTAGAGGGAGCTTTACTCTGTATCTAACCCCGTGCTTTACCTGTCCTGGGAGTGTTAGATGGGGATGGTGTAGAGGGAGCTTTACTCTGTATCTAACCCCGTGCTGTACCTGTCCTGGGAGTGTTTGATGGGTACAGTGTAGAGGGAGCTTTACTCTGTATCTAACCCCGTGCTGTACCTGTCCTGGGAGAGTTTGATGGGGACAGTGTAGAGGGAGCTTTACTCTGTATCTAACCCCGTGCTGTACCTGTCCTGGGAGTGTTTGATGGGGACAGTGTAGAGGGAGCTTTACTCTGTATCTAACCCCGTGCTGTACCTGTCCTGGGCGTGTTTGATGGGGACAGTGTAGAGGGAGCTTTACTCTGTATCTAACCCCGTGCTGTACCTGTCCTGGGAGTGTTTGATGGGGACAGTGTAGAGGGAGCTTTACTCTGTATTTAATCCCGTGCTGTACGTGTCCTGGAGGTGTTTGATGGGGACAGTGTAGAGGGAGATTTACTCTGTATCTAACCCCGTGCTGTACCTGTCCTGGAGGTGTTTGATGGGGACAGTGTAGACGGAGATTTACTCTGTATCTTAGCCCGTGCTGTATCTGTCCTGGGAGTGTTTGATGGGGACAGTGTAGAGGGAGCTTTACTCTGTATCTAACCCCGTGCTGTACCTGTCCTCGGAGTGTTTGATGGGGACAGTGTAGAGGGAGCTTTACTCTGTATCTAACCCCGTGCTGTACCTGTCCTGGGAGTGTTTGATGGGGACAGTGTAGAGGGAGCTTTACTCTGTATCTAACCCCGTGCTGTACCTGTCCTGGGAGTGTTTGATGGAGACAGTGTAGAGGGAGATTTACTCTGTATCTAACCCCGTGCTGTACCTGTCCTGGGAGTGTTTGATGGGGACAGTGTAGAGGGAGGTTTACTCTCTATCTAACCCCGTTCTGTACCTGTCCTGGGAGTGTTTGATGGGGACGGTGTAGAGTGAGCTTTACTCTGTATCTAACCCCGTGCTGTACCTGTCCTGGGAGTGTTTGATGGAGACGGTGTAGAGGGAGCTTTACTCTGTATCTAACCCCGTGCTGTACCTGTCCTGGGAGTGTTTGATGGGGACAGTGTAGAGGGAGCTTTACTCTGTATCTAACCCCGTGCTGTACCTGTCCTGGGAGTGTTTGATGGGGACGGTGTAGAGGGAGATTTACTCTGTATCTAGCCCCGTGCTGTACATGTCCTGGGAGTGTTTGATGGGGACAGTGTAGAGGGAGATTTACTCTGTATCTAACCCCGTGCTGTACCTGTCCTGGGAGTGTTTGATGGAGACAGTGTAGAGGGAGCTTTACTCTGTATCTAACCCCGTGCTGTACCTGTCCTGGGAGTGTTTGATGGGGACAGTGTAGAGGGTGCTTTACTCTGTATCTAACACCATGCTGTACCTGTCCTGGGAGTGTTTGATGGGGACAGTGTAGAGGGAGATTTACTCTGTATCTAACCCCGTGCTGTACATGTCCTGGGAGTGTTTGATGGGGACAGTGTAGAGGGAGATTTACTCTGTATCTAACCCCGTGCTGTACCTGTCCTGGGAGTGTTTGATGGGGACAGTGTAGAGGGAGCTTTACTCTGTATCTAACACCGTGCTGTACCTGTCCTGGGAGTGTTTGATGGGGACAGTGTAGAGGGAGCTTTACTCTGTATCTAACCCCGTGCTGTACCTGTCCTGGGAGTGTTTGATGGGGACAGTGTAGAGGGAGCTTTACTCTGTATCTAACCCCGTGCTGTACCTGTCCTGGGAGTGTTTGATGGGGACGGTGTAGAGGGAGATTTACTCTGTATCTAACCCCGTGCTGTATATGTCCCGGGAGTGTTTGATGGGGACAGTGTAGAGGGAGATTTACTCTGTATCTAACCCCGTGCTGTACCTGTCCTGGGAGTGTTTGATGGGGACAGTGTAGAGGGAGCTTTACTCTGTATCTAACCCCGTGCTGTACCTGTCCTGGGAGTGTTTGATGGGGACGGTGTAGAGGGAGATTTACTCTGTATCTTAGCCCGTGCTGTATCTGTCCTGGGAGTGTTTGATGGGGACAGTGTAGAGGGAGCTTTACTCTGTATCTAACCCCGTGCTGTACCTGTCCTCGGAGTGTTTGATGGGGACAGTGTAGAGGGAGCTTTACTCTGTATCTAACCCCGTGCTGTACCTGTCCTGGGAGTGTTTGATGGGGACAGTGTAGAGGGAGCTTTACTCTGTATCTAACCCCGTGCTGTACCTGTCCTGGGAGTGTTTGATGGAGACAGTGTAGAGGGAGATTTACTCTGTATCTAACCCCGTGCTGTACCTGTCCTGGGAGTGTTTGATGGGGACAGTGTAGAGGGAGGTTTACTCTCTATCTAACCCCGTTCTGTACCTGTCCTGGGAGTGTTTGATGGGGACGGTGTAGAGTGAGCTTTACTCTGTATCTAACCCCGTGCTGTACCTGTCCTGGGAGTGTTTGATGGAGACGGTGTAGAGGGAGCTTTACTCTGTATCTAACCCCGTGCTGTACCTGTCCTGGGAGTGTTTGATGGGGACAGTGTAGAGGGAGCTTTACTCTGTATCTAACCCCGTGCTGTACCTGTCCTGGGAGTGTTTGATGGGGACGGTGTAGAGGGAGATTTACTCTGTATCTAGCCCCGTGCTGTACATGTCCTGGGAGTGTTCGATGGGGACAGTGTAGAGGGAGATTTACTCTGTATCTAACCCCGTGCTGTACCTGTCCTGGGAGTGTTTGATGGAGACAGTGTAGAGGGAGCTTTACTCTGTATCTAACCCCATGCTGTACCTGTCCTGGGAGTGTTTGATGGGGACAGTGTAGAGGGTGCTTTACTCTGTATCTAACACCATGCTGTACCTGTCCTGGGAGTGTTTGATGGGGACAGTGTAGAGGGAGATTTACTCTGTATCTAACCCCGTGCTGTACATGTCCTGGGAGTGTTTGATGGGGACAGTGTAGAGGGAGATTTACTCTGTATCTAACCCCGTGCTGTACCTGTCCTGGGAGTGTTTGATGGGGACAGTGTAGAGGGAGCTTTACTCTGTATCTAACACCGTGCTGTACCTGTCCTGGGAGTGTTTGATGGGGACAGTGTAGAGGGAGCTTTACTCAGTATCTAACCCCGTGCTGTACCTGTCCTGGGAGTGTTTGATGGGGACAGTGTAGAGGGAGCTTTACTCTGTATCTAACCCCGTGCTGTACCTGTCCTGGGAGTGTTTGATGGGGACGGTGTAGAGGGAGATTTACTCTGTATCTAACCCCGTGCTGTATATGTCCCGGGAGTGTTTGATGGGGACAGTGTAGAGGGAGATTTACTCTGTATCTAACCCCGTGCTGTACCTGTCCTGGGAGTGTTTGATGGGGACAGTGTAGAGGGAGCTTTACTCTGTATCTAACCCCGTGCTGTACCTGTCCTGGGAGTGTTTGATGGGGACGGTGTAGAGGGAGATTTACTCTGTATCTAACCCCGTGCTGTACATGTCCTGGGAGTGTTTGATGGGGACAGTGTAGATGGAGATTTACTCTGTATCTAACCCCGTGCTGTACCTGTCCTGGGAGTGTTTGATGGGGACAGTGTAGAGGGAGCTTTACTCTGTATCTAACACCGTGCTGTACCTGTCCTGGGAGTGTTTGATGGGGACAGTGTAGAGGGAGATTTACTCTGTATCTAACCCCGTGCTGTAACTGTCCTGGGAGTGTTTGATGGGGACAGTGTAGTGGGAGATTTACTCTGTATCTTACCCCGTGCTGTACCTGTCCTTGGAGTGTTTGATGGGGACAGTGTAGAGGGAGCTTTACTCTGTATCTAACCCCGTCCTGTACCTGTCCTGGGAGTGTTTGATGGAGACAGTGTAGAGGGAGATTTACACTGTATCTAACCCCGTGCTGTACCTGTCCTGGGAGTGTTTGATGGGGACAGTGTAGAGGGAGGTTTACTCTCTATCTAACCCCGTTCTGTACCTGTCCTGGGAGTGTTTGATGGGGACGGTGTAGAGTGAGCTTTACTCTGTATCTAACCCCGTGCTGTACCTGTCCTGGGAGTGTTTGATGGAGACGGTGTAGAGGGAGCTTTACTCTGTATCTAACCCCGTGCTGTACCTGTCCTGGGAGTGTTTGATGGGGACAGTGTAGAGGGAGCTTTACTCTGTATCTAACCCCGTGCTGTACCTGTCCTGGGAGTGTTTGATGGGGACGGTGTAGAGGGAGATTTACTCTGTATCTAACCCCGTGCTGTACATGTCCTGGGAGTGTTTGATGGGGACAGTGCAGAGGGAGATTTACTCTGTATCTAACCCCGTGCTGTACCTGTCCTGGGAGTGTTTGATGGAGACAGTGTAGAGGGAGCTTTACTCTGTATCTAACCCCGTGCTGTACCTGTCCTGGGAGTGTTTGATGGGGACAGTGTAGAGGGTGCTTTACTCTGTATCTAACACCATGCTGTACCTGTCCTGGGAGTGTTTGATGGGGACAGTGTAGAGGGAGATTTACTCTGTATCTAACCCCGTGCTGTACCTGTCCTGGGAGTGTTTGAAGGGGACGGTGTAGAGGGAGATTTACTCTGTATCTAACCCCGTGCTGTATATGTCCCGGGAGTGTTTGATGGGGACAGTGTAGAGGGAGATTTGCTCTGTATCTAACCCCGTGCTGTACCTGTCCTGGGAGTGTTTGATGGGGACAGTGTAGAGGGAGCTTTACTCTGTATCTAACCCCGTGCTGTACCTGTCCTGGGAGTGTTTGATGGGGACGGTGTAGAGAGAGATTTACTCTGTATCTTAGCCCGTGCTGTATCTGTCCTGGGAGTGTTTGATGGGGACAGTGTAGAGGGAGCTTTACTCTGTATCTAACCCCGTGCTGTACCTGTCCTCGGAGTGTTTGATGGGGACAGTGTAGAGGGAGCTTTACTCTGTATCTAACCCCGTGCTGTACCTGTCCTGGGAGTGTTTGATGGGGACAGTGTAGAGGGAGCTTTACTCTGTATCTAACCCCGTGCTGTACCTGTCCTGGGAGTGTTTGATGGAGACAGTGTAGAGGGAGATTTACTCTGTATCTAACCCCGTGCTGTACCTGTCCTGGGAGTGTTTGATGGGGACAGTGTAGAGGGAGGTTTACTCTCTATCTAACCCCGTTCTGTACCTGTCCTGGGAGTGTTTGATGGGGACGGTGTAGAGTGAGCTTTACTCTGTATCTAACCCCGTGCTGTACCTGTCCTGGGAGTGTTTGATGGAGACGGTGTAGAGGGAGCTTTACTCTGTATCTAACCCCGTGCTGTACCTGTCCTGGGAGTGTTTGATGGGGACAGTGTAGAGGGAGCTTTACTCTGTATCTAACCCCGTGCTGTACCTGTCCTGGGAGTGTTTGATGGGGACGGTGTAGAGGGAGCTTTACTCTGTATCTAGCCCCGTGCTGTACATGTCCTGGGAGTGTTTGATGGGGACAGTGTAGAGGGAGATTTACTCTGTATCTAACCCCGTGCTGTACCTGTCCTGGGAGTGTTTGATGGAGACAGTGTAGAGGGAGCTTTACTCTGTATCTAACCCCATGCTGTACCTGTCCTGGGAGTGTTTGATGGGGACAGTGTAGAGGGTGCTTTACTCTGTATCTAACCCCGTGCTGTACCTGTCCTGGGAGTGTTTGATGGGGACAGTGTAGAGGGAGCTTTACTCTGTATCTAACCCCGTGCTGTACCTGTCCTGGGAGTGTTTGATGGAGACAGTGTAGAGGGAGATTTACTCTGTATCTAACTCCGTGCTGTACCTGTCCTGGGAGTGTTTGATGGGGACAGTGTAGAGGGAGGTTTACTCTCTATCTAACCCCGTTCTGTACCTGTCCTGGGAGTGTTTGATGGGGACGGTGTAGAGTGAGCTTTACTCTGTATCTAACCCCGTGCTGTACCTGTCCTGGGAGTGTTTGATGGAGACGGTGTAGAGGGAGCTTTACTCTGTATCTAACCCCGTGCTGTACCTGTCCTGGGAGTGTTTGATGGGGACAGTGTAGAGGGAGCTTTACTCTGTATCTAACCCCGTGCTGTACCTGTCCTGGGAGTGTTTGATGGGGACGGTGTAGAGGGAGATTTACTCTGTATCTAGCCCCGTGCTGTACATGTCCTGGGAGTGTTTGATGGGGACAGTGTAGAGGGAGATTTACTCTGTATCTAACCCCGTGCTGTACCTGTCCTGGGAGTGTTTGATGGAGACAGTGTAGAGGGAGCTTTACTCTGTATCTAACCCCGTGCTGTACCTGTCCTGGGAGTGTTTGATGGGGACAGTGTAGAGGGTGCTTTACTCTGTATCTAACACCATGCTGTACCTGTCCTGGGAGTGTTTGATGGGGACAGTGTAGAGGGAGATTTACTCTGTATCTAACCCCGTGCTGTACATGTCCTGGGAGTGTTTGATGGGGACAGTGTAGAGGGAGATTTACTCTGTATCTAACCCCGTGCTGTACCTGTCCTGGGAGTGTTTGATGGGGACAGTGTAGAGGGAGCTTTACTCTGTATCTAACACCGTGCTGTACCTGTCCTGGGAGTGTTTGATGGGGACAGTGTAGAGGGAGCTTTACTCTGTATCTAACCCCGTGCTGTACCTGTCCTGGGAGTGTTTGATGGGGACAGTGTAGAGGGAGCTTTACTCTGTATCTAACCCCGTGCTGTACCTGTCCTGGGAGTGTTTGATGGGGACGGTGTAGAGGGAGATTTACTCTGTATCTAACCCCGTGCTGTATATGTCCCGGGAGTGTTTGATGGGGACAGTGTAGAGGGAGATTTACTCTGTATCTAACCCCGTGCTGTACCTGTCCTGGGAGTGTTTGATGGGGACAGTGTAGAGGGAGCTTTACTCTGTATCTAACCCCGTGCTGTACCTGTCCTGGGAGTGTTTGATGGGGACGGTGTAGAGGGAGATTTACTCTGTATCTTAGCCCGTGCTGTATCTGTCCTGGGAGTGTTTGATGGGGACAGTGTAGAGGGAGCTTTACTCTGTATCTAACCCCGTGCTGTACCTGTCCTCGGAGTGTTTGATGGGGACAGTGTAGAGGGAGCTTTACTCTGTATCTAACCCCGTGCTGTACCTGTCCTGGGAGTGTTTGATGGGGACAGTGTAGAGGGAGCTTTACTCTGTATCTAACCCCGTGCTGTACCTGTCCTGGGAGTGTTTGATGGAGACAGTGTAGAGGGAGATTTACTCTGTATCTAACCCCGTGCTGTACCTGTCCTGGGAGTGTTTGATGGGGACAGTGTAGAGGGAGGTTTACTCTCTATCTAACCCCGTTCTGTACCTGTCCTGGGAGTGTTTGATGGGGACGGTGTAGAGTGAGCTTTACTCTGTATCTAACCCCGTGCTGTACCTGTCCTGGGAGTGTTTGATGGAGACGGTGTAGAGGGAGCTTTACTCTGTATCTAACCCCGTGCTGTACCTGTCCTGGGAGTGTTTGATGGGGACAGTGTAGAGGGAGCTTTACTCTGTATCTAACCCCGTGCTGTACCTGTCCTGGGAGTGTTTGATGGGGACGGTGTAGAGGGAGATTTACTCTGTATCTAGCCCCGTGCTGTACATGTCCTGGGAGTGTTCGATGGGGACAGTGTAGAGGGAGATTTACTCTGTATCTAACCCCGTGCTGTACCTGTCCTGGGAGTGTTTGATGGAGACAGTGTAGAGGGAGCTTTACTCTGTATCTAACCCCATGCTGTACCTGTCCTGGGAGTGTTTGATGGGGACAGTGTAGAGGGTGCTTTACTCTGTATCTAACACCATGCTGTAACTGTCCTGGGAGTGTTTGATGGGGACAGTGTAGAGGGAGATTTACTCTGTATCTAACCCCGTGCTGTACATGTCCTGGGAGTGTTTGATGGGGACAGTGTAGAGGGAGATTTACTCTGTATCTAACCCCGTGCTGTACCTGTCCTGGGAGTGTTTGATGGGGACAGTGTAGAGGGAGCTTTACTCTGTATCTAACACCGTGCTGTACCTGTCCTGGGAGTGTTTGATGGGGACAGTGTAGAGGGAGCTTTACTCTGTATCTAACCCCGTGCTGTACCTGTCCTGGGAGTGTTTGATGGGGACAGTGTAGAGGGAGCTTTACTCTGTATCTAACCCCGTGCTGTACCTGTCCTGGGAGTGTTTGATGGGGACGGTGTAGAGGGAGATTTACTCTGTATCTAACCCCGTGCTGCAACTGTCCTGGGAGTGTTTGATGGGGACAGTGTAGAGGGAGATTTACTCTGTATCTAACCCCGTGCTGTACCTGTCCTGGGAGTGTTTGATGGGGACAGTGTAGAGGGAGCTTTACTCTGTATCTAACCCCGTGCTGTACCTGTCCTGGGAGTGTTTGATGGGGACGGTGTAGAGGGAGATTTACTCTGTATCTAACCCCGTGCTGTACATGTCCTGGGAGTGTTTGATGGGGACAGTGTAGATGGAGATTTACTCTGTATCTAACCCCGTGCTGTACCTGTCCTGGGAGTGTTTGATGGGGACAGTGTAGAGGGAGCTTTACTCTGTATCTAACACCGTGCTGTACCTGTCCTGGGAGTGTTTGATGGGGACAGTGTAGAGGGAGATTTACTCTGTATCTAACCCCGTGCTGTAACTGTCCTGGGAGTGTTTGATGGGGACAGTGTAGAGGGAGATTTACTCTGTATCTTACCCCGTGCTGTACCTGTCCTTGGAGTGTTTGATGGGGACAGTGTAGAGGGAGCTTTACTCTGTATCTAACCCCGTGCTGTACCTGTCCTGGGAGTGTTTGATGGAGACAGTGTAGAGGGAGATTTACTCTGTATCTAACCCCGTGCTGTACCTGTCCTGGGAGTGTTTGATGGGGACAGTGTAGAGGGAGGTTTACTCTCTATCTAACCCCGTTCTGTACCTGTCCTGGGAGTGTTTGATGGGGACGGTGTAGAGTGAGCTTTACTCTGTATCTAACCCCGTGCTGTACCTGTCCTGGGAGTGTTTGATGGAGACGGTGTAGAGGGAGCTTTACTCTGTATCTAACCCCGTGCTGTACCTGTCCTGGGAGTGTTTGATGGGGACAGTGTAGAGGGAGCTTTACTCTGTATCTAACCCCGTGCTGTACCTGTCCTGGGAGTGTTTGATGGGGACGGTGTAGAGGGAGATTTACTCTGTATCTAACCCCGTGCTGTACATGTCCTGGGAGTGTTTGATGGGGACAGTGCAGAGGGAGATTTACTCTGTATCTAACCCCGTGCTGTACCTGTCCTGGGAGTGTTTGATGGAGACAGTGTAGAGGGAGCTTTACTCTGTATCTAACCCCGTGCTGTACCTGTCCTGGGAGTGTTTGATGGGGACAGTGTAGAGGGTGCTTTACTCTGTATCTAACACCATGCTGTACCTGTCCTGGGAGTGTTTGATGGGGACAGTGTAGAGGGAGATTTACTCTGTATCTAACCCCGTGCTGTACCTGTCCTGGGAGTGTTTGATGGGGACGGTGTAGAGGGAGATTTACTCTGTATCTAACCCCGTGCTGTATATGTCCCGGGAGTGTTTGATGGGGACAGTGTAGAGGGAGATTTGCTCTGTATCTAACCCCGTGCTGTACCTGTCCTGGGAGTGTTTGATGGGGACAGTGTAGAGGGAGCTTTACTCTGTATCTAACCCCGTGCTGTACCTGTCCTGGGAGTGTTTGATGGGGACGGTGTAGAGGGAGATTTACTCTGTATCTTAGCCCGTGCTGTATCTGTCCTGGGAGTGTTTGATGGGGACAGTGTAGAGGGAGCTTTACTCTGTATCTAACCCCGTGCTGTACCTGTCCTCGGAGTGTTTGATGGGGACAGTGTAGAGGGAGCTTTACTCTGTATCTAACCCCGTGCTGTACCTGTCCTGGGAGTGTTTGATGGGGACAGTGTAGAGGGAGCTTTACTCTGTATCTAACCCCGTGCTGTACCTGTCCTGGGAGTGTTTGATGGAGACAGTGTAGAGGGAGATTTACTCTGTATCTAACCCCGTGCTGTACCTGTCCTGGGAGTGTTTGATGGGGACAGTGTAGAGGGAGGTTTACTCTCTATCTAACCCCGTTCTGTACCTGTCCTGGGAGTGTTTGATGGGGACGGTGTAGAGTGAGCTTTACTCTGTATCTAACCCCGTGCTGTACCTGTCCTGGGAGTGTTTGATGGAGACGGTGTAGAGGGAGCTTTACTCTGTATCTAACCCCGTGCTGTACCTGTCCTGGGAGTGTTTGATGGGGACAGTGTAGAGGGAGCTTTACTCTGTATCTAACCCCGTGCTGTACCTGTCCTGGGAGTGTTTGATGGGGACGGTGTAGAGGGAGATTTACTCTGTATCTAGCCCCGTGCTGTACATGTCCTGGGAGTGTTTGATGGGGACAGTGTAGAGGGAGATTTACTCTGTATCTAACCCCGTGCTGTACCTGTCCTGGGAGTGTTTGATGGAGACAGTGTAGAGGGAGCTTTACTCTGTATCTAACCCCATGCTGTACCTGTCCTGGGAGTGTTTGATGGGGACAGTGTAGAGGGTGCTTTACTCTGTATCTAACACCATGCTGTACCTGTCCTGGGAGTGTTTGATGGGGACAGTGTAGAGGGAGATTTACTCTGTATCTAACCCCGTGCTGTACATGTCCTGGGAATGTTTGATGGGGACAGTGTAGAGGGAGATTTACTCTGTATCTAACCCCGTGCTGTACCTGTCCTGGGAGTGTTTGATGGGGACAGTGTAGAGGGAGCTTTACTCTGTATCTAACACCGTGCTGTACCTGTCCTGGGAGTGTTTGATGGGGACAGTGTAGAGGGAGCTTTACTCTGTATCTAACCCCGTGCTGTACCTGTCCTGGGAGTGTTTGATGGGGACAGTGTAGAGGGAGCTTTACTCTGTATCTAACCCCGTGCTGTACCTGTCCTGGGAGTGTTTGATGGGGACGGTGTAGAGGGAGATTTACTCTGTATCTAACCCCGTGCTGTATATGTCCCGGGAGTGTTTGATGGGGACAGTGTAGAGGGAGATTTACTCTGTATCTAACCCCGTGCTGTACCTGTCCTGGGAGTGTTTGATGGGGACAGTGTAGAGGGAGCTTTACTCTGTATCTAACCCCGTGCTGTACCTGTCCTGGGAGTGTTTGATGGGGACGGTGTAGAGGGAGATTTACTCTGTATCTAACCCCGTGCTGTACATGTCCTGGGAGTGTTTGATGGGGACAGTGTAGATGGAGATTTACTCTGTATCCAACCCCGTGCTGTACCTGTCCTGGGAGTGTTTGATGGGGACAGTGTAGAGGGAGCTTTACTCTGTATCTAACACCGTGCTGTACCTGTCCTGGGAGTGTTTGATGGGGACAGTGTAGAGGGAGATTTACTCTGTATCTAACCCCGTGCTGTAACTGTCCTGGGAGTGTTTGATGGGGACAGTGTAGAGGGAGATTTACTCTGTATCTTACCCCGTGCTGTACCTGTCCTTGGAGTGTTTGATGGGGACAGTGTAGAGGGAGCTTTACTCTGTATCTAACCCCGTGCTGTACCTGTCCTGGGAGTGTTTGATGGAGACAGTGTAGAGGGAGATTTACTCTGTATCTAACCCCGTGCTGTACCTGTCCTGGGAGTGTTTGATGGGGACAGTGTAGAGGGAGGTTTACTCTCTATCTAACCCCGTTCTGTACCTGTCCTGGGAGTGTTTGATGGGGACGGTGTAGAGTGAGCTTTACTCTGTATCTAACCCCGTGCTGTACCTGTCCTGGGAGTGTTTGATGGAGACGGTGTAGAGGGAGCTTTACTCTGTATCTAACCCCGTGCTGTACCTGTCCTGGGAGTGTTTGATGGGGACAGTGTAGAGGGAGCTTTACTCTGTATCTAACCCCGTGCTGTACCTGTCCTGGGAGTGTTTGATGGAGACAGTGTAGAGGGAGCTTTACTCTGTATCTAACCCCGTGCTGTACCTGTCCTGGGAGTGTTTGATGGGGACAGTGTAGAGGGTGCTTTACTCTGTATCTAACACCATGCTGTACCTGTCCTGGGAGTGTTTGATGGGGACAGTGTAGAGGGAGATTTACTCTGTATCTAACCCCGTGCTGTACATGTCCTGGGAGTGTTTGATGGGGACAGTGTAGAGGGAGATTTACTCTGTATCTAACCCCGTGCTGTACCTGTCCTGGGAGTGTTTGATGGGGACAGTGTAGAGGGATCTTTACTCTGTATCTAACCCCGTGCTGTACCTGTCCCGGGAGTGTTTGATGGGGACGGTGTAGAGGGAGATTTACTCTGTATCTAACCCCGTGCTGTATATGTCCCGGGAGTGTTTGATGGGGACAGTGTAGAGGGAGATTTACTCTGTATCTAACCCCGTGCTGTACCTGTCCTGGGAGTGTTTGATGGGGACAGTGTAGAGGGAGCTTTACTCTGTATCTAACCCCGTGCTGTACCTGTCCTGGGAGTGTTTGATGGGGACGGTGTAGAGGGAGATTTACTCTGTATCTCACCCCGTGCTGTACATGTCCTGGGAGTGTTTGATGGGGACAGTGTAGATGGAGATTTACTCTGTATCTAACCCCGTGCTGTACCTGTCCTGGGAGTGTTTGATGGGGACAGTGTAGAGGGAGCTTTACTCTGTATCTAACACCGTGCTGTACCTGTCCTGGGAGTGTTTGATGGGGACAGTGTAGAGGGAGATTTACTCTGTATCTAACCCCGTGCTGTAACTGTCCTGGGAGTGTTTGATGGGGACAGTGTAGAGGGAGATTTACTCTGTATCTAACCCCGTGCTGTACCTGTCCTGGGAGTGTTTGATGGGGATTGTGAGTGAGAGACCGACCACACTTCCTCGTCTCCGTCTGGGAGGAAGTATTTAAACTGATCTGGACAGCTTCTTCCTGTTGTCTTATTCCTCTTGGTCCCTTGTTTCTTCCCTTGCATCTAATTTTGATTTTGCGAACGTTGCTCTGACTCATTTCGTGACTTTTTGGTTAACTCTGCACTCCGACGTTCTGGAAATAGTTATGTGTAAGGGCTGAGGTGTTTGTAAATGACAAGTTGTGTGAGCTGTCCTAAAATAGACTGTGGCGTGTTCGCTCTGTACTTCACGGCTCTGAATGGAAAGGCAGCTTGGTGTCTGAAAGCAGGTCATTCGATCTCAGGGCCCCGAGCCAGCCCTGAAAGTTATACTATCCACAACCCCACCAGAACTCTCACTCCTCAATCCGGGGGTCTCCGAACACTCTGTCTCTCTCTCTCTCTCTCTCCTGTAATCGGGGGTCTCCGCACTCTCTCTCTCTCTCTCCTGTATCCGGGGGTCTCAGAACAGTCCTCGCTCGCTCTCTCTCCTGTATCCGGGGGTCTCCGCACCCTCTCTCTCTCTCTCTCTGTCTCCTGTATCCAGGGGTCTCCGCACCCTCTCTCTCTCTCTCTCTCTCCTGTATCCAGGGGTCTCCAAACCCTCTCTCTCTCTCTCTCTCCTGTATCCAGGGGTCTCCGCACCCTCTCTCTCTCTCTCTCTCTCTCTCCTGTATCCAGGGGTCTCCGCACCCTCTCTCTCTCTCTCTCTCTCTCTCTCTCCTGTATCCAGGGGTCTCCGCACCCACTCTCTCTCTCTCTCTCTCTCCTGTATCCAGGGGTCTCCAAACCCTCTCTCTCTCTCTCTCTCCTGTATCCAGGGGTCTCCGCACCCTCTCTCTCTCTCTCTCTCCTGTATCCAGGGGTCTCCGCACCCTCTCTCTCTCTCTCTCTCTCTCTCTCTCCTGTATCCAGGGGTCTCCGCACCCACTCTCTCTCTCTCTCTCTCTCTCCTGTATCCAGGGGTCTCCAAACCCTCTCTCTCTCTCTCTCTCCTGTATCCAGGGATCTCCGCACCCTCTCTCTCTCTCTCTCTCTCTCTCCTGTATCCAGGGGTCTCCGCACCCTCTCTCTCTCTCTCTCTCTCCTGTATCCAGGGGTCTCCAAACCCTCTCTCTCTCTTTCTCTCTCTCTCCTGTATCCAGGGATCTCCGCACCCTCTCTCTCTCTCTCTCTCCTGTATCCAGGGATCTCCGCACCCTCTCTATCTCTCTCTCTCTCTCTCCTTTATCCGGAAATCTACAAACCCTCTCTCTCTCTCTCTCTCCTGTATCCAGGGGTCTCCGAACCCTCCTCGCTCGCTCTCTCTCCTGTATCCAGGGGTCTCAGAACAGTCCTCGCTCGCTCTCTCTCCTGTATCCGGGAGACTCCGAACCCTCTCACTCTCTCTCTCTTTCTCCTATATCCAAGGGTCTCCGCACCCTCTATCTCCCTCTCTTTCTCTCTCTCCTGTAAGCGGGGGTCTCAGAACCCTCTGTCTCTCTCACTCACACTCTCTCTCTCGCTGCCTCTCTCTGTCTTTCTCGCTCTCACTGCTCTATCCGGTGGTCTCCGAACCCTCTCTCTCTCTCCCTCTCTCCCACACTCCTGTATCTGGGGAGGTCTCTCTCCCTCCCTCTCTCTCACACTCCTGTATTTGGGGCGGTCTCTCTCTCTCCCTCTCTCTCTCTCACACTCCTGTATCTGGGGAGGTCTCTCTAACCCTCTCTCTCTCTCACACACTCCTGTATCTGGGGAGGTCTCTCTAACCCTCTCTCTCTCTCACACACTCCTGTATCTGGGGAGGTCTCTCTAACCCCCTCTCTCTCTCACACTCCTGTATCTGGGGAGGTCTCTCTAACCCTCTCTCTCTCTCACACTCCTGTATCTGGGGAGGTCTCTCTCTCTCCCTCTCTCTCACACTCCTGTATCTGGGGAGGTCTCTCTAACCCCCTCTCTCTCTCTCACACTCCTGTATCTGGGGAGGTCTCTCTAACCCTCTCTCTCTCTCACACTCCTGTATCTGGGGAGGTCTCTCTCTCTCCCTCTCTCTCACACTCCTGTATCTGGGGAGGTCTCTCTAACCCCCTCTCTCTCTCTCACACTCCTGTATCTGGGGAGGTCTCTCTAACCCCCTCTCTCACACACTCCTGTATCTGGGGAGGTCTCTCTAACCCTCTCTCTCTCACACACTCCTGTATCTGGGGAGGTCTCTCTAACCCCCTCTCTCTCTCACACTCCTGTATCTGGGGAGGTCTCTCTAACCCCCTCTCTCACACTCCTGTATCTGGGGAGGTCTCTCTAACCCCCTCGCTCTCTCTCACACTCCTCTATCTGGGGAGGTCTCTCTAACCCCCTCGCTCTCTCACACACTCCTGTATCTGGGGAGGTCTCTCTAACCCCCTCTCTCTCTCTCTCACACTCCTGTATCTGGGGAGGTCTCTCTAACCCCCTCTCTCTCTCACACTCCTGTATCTGGGGAGGTCTCTCTAACCCTCTCTCTCTCTCACACTCCTGTATCTGGGGAGGTCTCTCTAACCCTCTCTCTCTCTCTCTCACACTCCTGTATCTGGGGAGGTCTCTCTAACCCCCTCTCTCTCTCACACTCCTGTATCTGGGGAGGTCTCTCTAACCCTCTCTCTCTCTCACACTCCTGTATCTGGGGAGGTCTCTCTAACCCCCTCTCTCTCTCACACACTCCTGTATCTGGGGAGGTCTCTCTAACCCCCTCGCTCTCTCACACACTCCTGTATCTGGGGAGGTCTCTCTAACCCCCTCGCTCTCTCACAGACTCCTGTATCTGGGGAGGTCTCTCTAACCCTCTCTCTCTCTCTCACACTCCTGTATCTGGGGAGGTCTCTCTAACCCTCTCTCTCTCTCTCACACTCCTGTATCTGGGGAGGTCTCTCTAACCCCCTCTCTCTCTCACACTCCTGTATCTGGGGAGGTCTCTCTAACCCCCTCGCTCTCTCACACACTCCTGTATCTGGGGAGGTCTCTCTAACCCTCTCTCTCTCTCTCTCACACTCCTGTATCTGGGGAGGTCTCTCTAACCCCCTCTCTCTCTCACACTCCTGTATCTGGGGAGGTCTCTCTAACCCCCTCTCTCACACTCCTGTATCTGGGGAGGTCTCTCTAACCCTCTCTCTCTCTCTCTCACACTCCTGTATCTGGGGAGGTCTCTCTAACCCCCTCGCTCTCTCTCACACTCCTGTATCTGGGGAGGTCCCTCTAACCCCCTCGCTCTCTCACACACTCCTGTATCTGGGGAGGTCTCTCTAACCCTCTCTCTCTCTCTCACACTCCTGTATCTGGGGTGGTCTCTCTAACACCCTCTCTCTCTCACACAGTCCTGTATCTGGGGAGGTCTCTCTAACCCTCTCTCTCTCTCTCACACTCCTGTATCTGGGGAGTCTCTCTAACCCCCTCTCTCTCTCACACTCCTGTATCTGGGGAGGTCTCTCTAACCCTCTCTCTCTCTCACACTCCTGTATCTGGGAGGTCTCTCTAACCCCCTCTCTCTCTCTGACACACCTGTATCTGGGGAGGTCTCTCTAACCCTCTCTCTCTCTCACACACCTGTATCTGGGGAGGTCTCTCTAACCCCCTCTCTGTCTCTCACACACCTGTATCTGGGGAGGTCTCTCTAACCCTCTCTCTGTCTCTCACACTCCTGTATCTGGGGAGGTCTCTCTAACCCCAACTCTCTCTCTCACACTCCTGTATCTGGGGAGGTCTCTCTAACCCTCTCTCTCTCTCACACTCCTGTATCTGGGGAGGTCTCTCTAACCCCCTCTCTCTCTCTCACACTCCTGTATCTGGGGAGGTCTCTCTAACCTTCTCTCTCTCTCACACTCCTGTATCTGGGGAGGTCTCTCTAACCCTCTCTCTCTCTCACACACTCCTGTATCTGGGGAGGTCTCTCTAACCCTCTCTCTCTCTCACACTCCTGTATCTGGGGAGGTCTCTCTAACCCCCTCTCTCTCTCACACTCCTGTATCTGGGGAGGTCTCTCTAACCCCCTCTCTCTCTCTCACACTCCTGTATCTGGGGAGGTCTCTCTAACCCTCTCTCTCTCTCACACTCCTGTATCTGGGGAGGTCTCTCTAACCCCCTCTCTCTCACACTCCTGTATCTGGGGAGGTCTCTCTAACCCCAACTCTCTCTCTCACACTCCTGTATCTGGGGAGGTCTCTCTAACCCTCTCTCTCTCTCACACACTCCTGTATCTGGGGAGGTCTCTCTAACCCTCTCTCTCTCACACACACTCCTGTATCTGGGGAGGTCTCTCTAACCCTCTCTCTCTCTCACACACTCCTGTATCTGGGGAGGTCTCTCTAACCCCCTCTCTCTCTCACACTCCTGTATCTGGGGAGGTCTCTCTAACCCCCTCTCTCTCTCTGACACTCCTGTATCTGGGGAGGTCTCTCTAACCCCCTCTCTCTCTCTGACACTCCTGTATCTGGGGAGGTCTCTCTAACCCTCTCTCTCTCACACTCCTGTATCTGGGGAGGTCTCTCTAACCCTCTCTCTCTCTCACACTCCTGTATCTGGGGAGGTCTCTCTAACCCCCTCCCTCTCTCTCTCACACACTCCTGTATCTGGGGAGGTCTCTCTAACCCTCTCTCTCTCTCACACTCCTGTGTCTGGGGAGGTCTCTCTAACCCCCTCTCTCTGACACTCCTGTGTCTGGGGAGGTCTCTCTATCTCTCTCTATCTCTCTCTCTCCTCTATCTGGGAAGATAAGAATGAGGACCAAGTGCAGCCCTCTTGAGGACCTGTCTCCCGGTCCGTACGTTCGTGGATCACCTGATAGTGGTCTCAACTGTCCATCCCTGCCTCTCCCCCTCCACGAATCCTCAAGCCCCTCGTCGATGGAGAATCTGTCTAACTCAAACTCGAGTATATTGAGTGACACAGCCTGCCCCGCTCTCTGGGAGAGAGAGAGGGAGAGCTCCATAGACTGACCGCCCTCCGAGGAGAGTAATCCTTTCTCGTCTCCATCTCCGAAGGGAGACACCCCTTATTCTCAAACTGTGTCACCCCTCCGCCTCGTGCTATATTCCCACACGATCGAGGGGGGAGTCCCCCTCTCAGATTCCACCCTGTCTGTACACCCCCCTCACCCTCAGGATCTAATCTGTTGCGAAAGGATCCCCCTCTCGTTCTGCGAAACACCAAGCAGGACAGGGCCCGAACAGCTCAACCCCTCCTCATAAGAAAATACCCCCTTCGTCCCGGGAATGTGTCACGCCTACAATTCTGGGATTGACCCCCCCCCATCTCTCATGAAGTAACGTTGGTGCAGAACTGACACGTTTGTAAAAGTGAATCAGGAAGTTACAGGAACAGAACGAGACCATTCAGCCCATCACAAAACTGAAAGCCAGAACTGAGGGAGAGCCGCACTGTGGGAGGGTCAGCGCTGAGGGAGAGCCGCACTGTCGGAGGGTCAGCGCTGAGGGAGAGCCGCACTGTCGGAGGGTCAGTGCTGAGGGAGAGCCGCACTGTCGGAGGGTCAGTGCTGAGGGTGTGCTGCACTGTCGGAGGGTCAGTGCTGAGGGAGAGCCGCTCTGTCGGAGGGTCAGTGCTGAGGGAGAGCCGCACTGTCGGAGGGTCAGTGCTGAGGGAGAGCCGCACTGTCGGAGGGTCAGTACTGAGGGAGAGCCGCACTGTCGGAGGGTCAGTGCTGAGGGAGAGCCGCACTGTCGGAGGGTCAGTGCTGAGGGAGCGCCGCACTGTCGGAGGGTCAGTGCTGAGGGAGAGCCGCACTGTCGGAGGGTCAGTGCTGAGGGAGAGCCGCACTGTCGGAGTGTCAGTGCTGAGGGTGTGCTGCACTGTCGGAGGGTCAGTGCTGAGGGAGAGCCGCACTGTCGGAAGGTCAGTGCTGAGGGAGAGCCGCACTGTCGGAGGGTCAGTGCTGAGGGAGAGCCGCACTGTCGGAGAGTCAATGCTGAGGGAGAGCCGCACTGTCGGAGGGTCAGTGCTGAGGGAGAGCCGCACTGTCGGAGGGTCAGTGCTGAGGGTGTGCTGCACTGTCGGAGGGTCAGTGCTGAGGGAGAGCCGCACTGTCGGAGGGTCAGTGCTGAGGGAGAGCCGCACTGTCGGAGGGTCAGTACTGAGGGAGAGCCGCACTGTCGGAGGGTCAGTACTGAGGGAGAGCTGCACTGTCGGAGGGTCAGTGCTGAGGGAGAGCTGCACTGTCGGAGGGTCAGTGCTGAGGGAGAGCCGCACTGTGGGAGGGTCAGTGCTGAGGGAGAGCCGCACTGTCGGAGGGTCAGTGCTGAGGGAGAGCCGCACTGTCAGAGGGTCAGTATTGAGGGAGGGACGCACTGTCGGAGGGTCAGTACAGAGAGGGTGCTGCATTGTCGAGGGTCAGTGCTGAGGGAGAGCTGGAGGAGGCTACGGAGATTGGGAGGGGTGTAGGGAATAGAGGAGGTTACAGAGATAGGGAGGGGTTAGGGACTGGAGGAGGTTACAGAGATAGGGAGGGGTGTAGGGGCTGGAGGAGGTTACAGAGATAGGGAGGGGTGTAGAGGCTGGAGGAGGTTACAGAGATAGGGAGGGGTGTAGGGGCTGGAGGAGGTTACAGAGATAGGGAGGGGTGTAGGGGCTGGAGGAGGTTACAGAGATAGGGAGGTGTGTAGAGGCTGGAGGAGGTTACAGAGATAGGGAGGGGGGTAGGGGCTGGAGGAGGTTACAGAGATAGGGAGGGGTGTAGGGGCTGGACGAGTTACAGAGAGTGGGAGGTTTGGCGGGAGTGGAGGAGGTTACAGAGATAGGGAGGGGTGTTGGGGGCTGGAGGAGGTTACAGAGATAGGGAGGGGTGTAGCGGCTGGAGGAGGTTACAGAGATAGGGAGGGGTGTAGGGGGCTGGAGGAGGTTACAGAGATAGGGAGTGGGTAGAGCCTGGAGGAGGTTACAGTGATAGGGAGGGCTGTAGGGTCTGATGGAGGTTACAGAGATAGAGAGGGGTGTAGGGGCTGGAGGAGGTTATAGAGATAGGGAGGGGTGTAGGGGGCTGGAGGAGGTTACAGAGATAGGGAGGGGTGTAGGGGGCTGGAGGAGGTTACAGAGATAGGGAGGGGTGTAGGGGGCTGGAGGAGGTTACTGAGATAGGGAGCGGGTAGAGGCTGGAAGAGGTTACAGAGATAGGGAGGGGTGCAGTGGCTGGAGGAGGTTGCAGAGATAGGGAGGGGTGTAGGGGGCTGGAGGAGGTTACAGAGATAGGGAGGGGTGTAGGGGCTGGAGGAGGTTACAGAGATAGGGAGGGGTGTAGAGGGAGGCTGGAGGAGGTTACAGAGATAGGGAGGGGTGTAGCGGCCGGAGGAGGTTACAGAGATAGGGAGGGGTGTAGGGGACAGGAGGAGGTTACAGCGATAGGGAGGGGTTTAGGGGCTGGAGGAGGTTACAGAGATAGGGAGGGTGTAGAGGCTGGAGGAGGTTACAGAGATAGGGAGGGGTGTAGGGGCTGGAGGAGGTTACAGAGATAGGGAGGGGTGTAGGGGCTGGAGGAGGTTACAGAGATAGGGAGGTGTGTAGAGGCTGGAGGAGGTTACAGAGATAGGGAGGGGTGTAGGGGCTGGAGGAGGTTACAGAGATAGGGAGGGGTGTAGGGGCTGGACGAGGTTACAGAGATAGGGAGGGGTGTAGGGGGCTGGAGGAGGTTACAGAGATAGGGAGGGGTGTAGGGGGCTGGAGGAGGTTACAGAGATAGGGAGGGCTGTAGTGTCTGGAGGAGGTTACAGAGATAGGGAGGGGTGTAGGGGGCTGGAGGAGGTTACAGAGATAGGGAGGGGTGTAGCGGCTGGAGGAGGTTACAGAGATAGGGAGGGGTGTAGGGGGCTGGAGGAGGTTACAGAGATAGGGAGTGGGTAGAGGCTGGAGGAGGTTACAGTGATAGGGAGGTGTGTAGGGGGCTGGAGGAGGTTACAGAGATAGCGAGGGGTGTAGGGGGCTGGAGGAGGTTACTGAGATAGGGAGCGGGTAGAGGCTGGAAGAGGTTACAGAGATAGGGAGGGGTGCAGTGGCTGGAGGAGGTTGCAGAGATAGGGAGGGGTGTAGGGGGCTGGAGGAGGTTACAGAGATAGGGAGGGGTGTAGGGGCTGGAGGAGGTTACAGAGATAGGGAGGGGTGTAGAGGGAGGCTGGAGGAGGTTACAGAGATAGGGAGGGGTGTAGCGGCCGGAGGAGGTTACAGAGCTAGGGAGGGGTGTAGGGGCTGGAGGAGATTACAGAGATAGGGAGGGGTGTAGGGGCTGGAGGAGGTTACAGAGATAGGGAGGGGTGTAGGGACTGGAGGAGGTTACAGAGATAGGGAGGGGTGTAGGGGCTGGAGGAGGTTACAGAAATAGGGAGGGGTGTAGGAGCTGGAGGAGATTACAGTGATAGGGAGGGTTGTAGGGGCTGGAGGAGGTTACAGATAGGGAGGGGTGTAGGGCCTGGAGGAGGTTACAGAGATAGGGAGGGGTGTAGGAGCTGGAGGAGGTTACAGAGATAGGGAGGGTTGTAGGGGCTGGAGGAGGTTACAGAGATAGGGAGGGGTTGTAGGGGCTGGAGGAGGTTACAGAGATAGGGAGGGGTGTAGGGGGCTGGAGGAGGTTCCAGAGATAGGGAAGGGTGTAGGGACTGGAGGGGGTTACAGAGATAGGGAGGAGTGTAGGGGCTGGAGGAGGATTCAGAGATAGGGAGGGTTCTAGGTGGCTGGAGGATGCTACAGAGATAGGGAGGGGGGTAGGGGCTGGAGGAGGTTACTGAGATTGGGAGGGTTGTAGGGGCTGGAGGAGGTTACAGATATAGGGAGGGGTAGGGGCTGGAGGAGGTTACAGAGATAGGGAGGGGTGTAGGGGCTGGAGGAGGTTACAGAGATAGGGAGGGGTGTAGGGGGCTGGAGGAGGTTACAGAGATAGGGAGGGGTGTAGGGGCTGGAGGAGGTTACAGAGATAGGGCGGAGTGTAGGGGCTGGAGGAGGTTACAGGGATAGGGAGGGGTGTAGGGGCTGAAGGAGGTTACAGGGATAGGGAGGGGTGTAGGGTCTGGAGGAGGTTACAGAGATAGGGAGGGGTGTAGGGGCTGGAGGAGGTTACAGGGATAGGGAGGGGTGTAGAGGCTGGAGG